>APFE031203521.1:0-11899 GCA_000404065.3 Pinus taeda | reverse complement strand
ACTTGGAGTGAAATCCTTGCACTCGAAAGTGTTAGAGTAAGGATAAAATTAACCCTGATGATGGATCCCATTTGGGATTCGAAACGTTGGTGTAAAAATTCTCTTACTGTGGATTCTCCGATCGAAAATTCAAAAAGCACTAACCACAGATCTCTGAAATCCAATATCTTATCCCTGTACGGAGGGGATACTTGGAGTGAAATCCTTGCACTCGAAAGTGTTAGAGTAAGGATAAAATTAACCCTGATGATGGATCCCATTTGGGATTCGAAACGTTGGTGTAAAAATTCTCTTACTGTGGATTCTCCGATCGAAAATTCAAAAAGCACTAACCACAGATCTCTGAAATCCAATATCTTATCCCTGTACGGAGGGGATACTTGGAGTGAAATCCTTGCACTCGAAAGTGTTAGAGTAAGGATAAAATTAACCCTGATGATGGATCCCATTTGGGATTCGAAACGTTGGTGTAAAAATTCTCTTACTGTGGATTCTCCGATCAAAGATTCAAAAAGCACTAACCACAGATCTCTGAAATCCAATATCTTATCCCTGTACGGAGGGGATACTTGGAGTGAAATCCTTGCACTCGAAAGTGTTAGAGTAAGGATAAAAAGAAGAGCTTCAGATCTCCATTTCCTCAAAAATTGTCGGGACAGCAATCTCATTCCTCCATTTGCAGAGGTTAAACATAAGCTACATAATAAATACAACAGTAAAGCGTTTCTCCAGCTTAGTTTCTCTCTAATCCGGTCCGAAATCAGAAGAGTTATAGCCTCCCTGAAGCATCTCGGTCGTTTTACCCTCTCTTCCCACCTTAAACTTTCCAACAGCATCGAGAAAGACCTGTGGGCCATTATAGATGGCAGGACTGCACTGAAAGCAGAGAAGGAAGGGAAAATTGCCAGACTAGACAGCTCAAGAAGCTAACCAACCTTCAAAATCCTCAGGTTAATCACGCATATTCGAGCGAGCATAACACAACTTGCGAAATGGGTTCGGACAGCACTGGTGGTAACTGCGCAGATGACCCCAATATCTACTCCTATAAATACAGCTCGAACCTGCGGACCAATAAACATATTAGAAACAACGGAAGTGAATTTGACAAGTCGGATAATAGTAACCGAAGGAAAACCAATAACGCAGATAGCAGAGGTAATTCAAATAAATACAGCGGAAGGAAAACCGATAACACAGATAGCAGAGGTTGCGGAACTGAATTTGATATTTCAGATAATAGTAGCACCGATAACGCAAGAATAATAACGGTGCCAAATAGCATAGGTAATTCAAAATATCGGTTTAATAATTCGACAATCATAGATAACAGAAATACTTTTGAAATTAAGTCGGTCAGCATCGCAGATGATCTAAGTAACAACTTAAATAGATCAGATAATAATGACAGTAGCGAAATTGACATTAGCAGAAAGCAAATTGATAACGCAGAAATGATAATGGTGGGAAACAGCGAAGAGGTCTCCAGAGAAGATGCGCATGAAGATGTGAAAATGCCTGAATTAAACGCTATGAATGACAGTTTTATCCAAAAAGATGTGGTAAAATGCAATGTGCCAAGCAAGGGTGACAAGGAGGTTGGCGAAAACTCATATGGATCAACATCAAAAAGAAAAGTAGTTAACCTGTCTTCCGAGGTTCTTGACCAGGTAGCCGTTAATGTTCTCAGCAAGGGGATGGGGTTTGCAATGGCCCCTAAAAGCCTCCCCATTGAAAAGATGATTTGTAACATTGAAGATGGGATTAGCAACCTCCCTCTTGAAGACAAATAAGCATTAAGGCAAGATTTTTCTCTCATCATGAGAAAATCCAAGGCTCCCAAAAGCAACTTGAGTAAGGAAGAGAAAAAGGCTTTCAGAACCCTGCGAAATAATGACAAGATAGTTGTCCTTAAACAGATAAAGGAGGAGCAGCAGTTATCCTTGATAAAGAAGACTATGTTAAGAAAATGAATGATCACCTAATTTGTGGCAGTTATAAGAAGCTGGACAGTAATCCCATGGCCAAAATTATGAAGGATGTAAAAAAGATTATCTCAGATTCCATCCTTGACGAAAAATTGAAGAAGAAATTAACCCCCTCTTGTGAAACCATCCCTAGAATCTATGGATTACCCAAGATCCATAAGGAGGTGGTCCCCCTTAGACCGATAGTTAATACTATTGGTTCCCCAACCTATGAGCTTGCTAAATATGTCGCCAAGATTCTAAAGCCCCTGGTTGGAAATATAGATTCCTTCATTAAAGACTCACACAAGTTTGTGAATCTTATTAAAAATGAAAGAATGGAAAAGGATGATATCCTTGTGAGCTTTGACGTGGTTTCCTTATTCACGAAGATTCCTCTTGATGAAGCCATTCAGGTTATAAGAGGTGTCACTGATCCAGAGACCGCAAAACTGGCTAAAGTTTGCTTAAGGTCAACTGTATTCACATTCCAAGGAACATTCTATGAACATACATCTGGTGTAGCAATGGGATCACCCCTCTCACCAATTGTGGCCAACTTATACATGGAATATTTTGAGAAGAAGGCCTTGGATTCTTATCCTTTAAAACCAGCTTGGTGGAAACGTTTTGTCGATGACACCAATATAAAATGGATCCATGGTAAAGTAGAACTTGACAGGTTTTTCAATCACCTTAACTCCATCTCCCCTGATATAAAATTCACTATGGAGCTTGAAGAAAATTTGAGCATTCCTTTCTTGGACATTCTTATCATCAGAAAAGAGGATGGCTCTCTGGGCCATAAGGTTTTCAGGAAGTCAACTCACACAGAGAGTTACCTTCATGCGGATTCCCACCATCACCCAGCCCAAAAACTTGGCGTTCTGAACACTCTTGCCATTAGAGCCCTCCGAATTTCTGACTCAGAGCATATAAACGAAGAGAAGAGGCATTTAGTTTCAAATTTCAAAAATATAGGCTACAAGGATCATGAGATTAAAAAAGCCATAAAGAAAGCTGAAAGGAGGTTGTCATCTCCCAAACCTAAAGAGCAGGATCAACCTCAAGGTGGTAAGGTTTTTCTACCTTATATCCAGGGAGTCACAGATAAAATGGCAAAAATCCTAAGAAAGAAAAACATTATAACTCAATTCTCAGCTCCAGGTACCATCAGATAAAGTTTAAAATCTGTTAAGGATGATATTTGACAAGCAGCAGATTAAAGGAGTCTATAAAATAGACTGCTCGTGTGGGAAAAGCTACATAGGTGAAACTGGTCGCTCCCTCCAGACAAGACTGAAAGAACATGGCGCTGACATCAGGAATGGAAGATCTCGTACCTTAGCCTTGGCAGAGCACTCCTCGAAGACTAAACACCACATCTGCTTAGAAAACACATCAATTATCGCGAGAGAAGAGCAGCATCAGAGACGAAAAATCAGAGAAGCCCTCGAAATCTTGAAGCATCCTTGGAATCTGAATAGAGACAGTGGTTTGGAGATTAGCAGAAGCTGGCTTCCCCTGATCAGTGAAATCAAGAAACGTCAACCCAACCCCAGGTAAGTTGTCAAACAGGTCAGTTTTTCCCTCCCTTTCCCCTTTTTATATTATGGTTAGTTAGTTATTTTTTGTTTCAGTAGTAGTATTATTTCCATCAGATCCCTTTAGTTTATAAAAATTTTCTACATATTGATCAATTAATTTATAAATTAGTAATTAATTATATAATATTAATTATTTAATTAAATATAATAAGGTTACATTAAGCTATTCTTAACTAATCTATATAGAATTTATAAAAATTATTTTTGATATTTTTTAGCTTAGACATTAAGATAGTTAATAGAGATATTAATATAAGTTTACATTTTAATATATTATTATTATAGATATTACCATAGTTTTGTTTTTAATATTAATTTTGTTAAAAATTAAGTTTTATATATTCTATTATAGCTCTAGTTATTAATATAATTACAAACTTGGGTTTTAATATAATTTAGACATTAATGTAGTTTTAATATAGTTTAGATTTTAATATAGATTTTAATATATATTTTAGGTTTTATTAATTTTTACTATAGATATGATATTCAAAAAAGCAGTTATGCTTTATTTAAAATATTAATTCTAATCTATTTGATATTAGTTTTTTAAATATTTAATATTAATTTATAGATTTTAGGTTGTCATAATATTAAGTTTATATAAATAGTTATATTTAAATATAGTTTTATATAAATATTAAGTTATCATATATAATATTAAGTTATATATAGATTAAGTTTTATAAATATTAAGTTATATAGACATTAGGTTATATAAATATTAATGTTATATAGTTTTTAGGATTTATGATATTAATATTATTATATATATTAGGTTTTATAGATATTAATATTAATATAGATTTTAGGTTATATAAAGATTATGTTTTATAGATATTAATTAAATGATATTAATTTATAAAAATTAAAGTTAAATTTAAGTTTCATTATTAATCTTTCTAGCCGACCTGTGCTGTCCCTTCAATATTCTTTCCTTCTGAGTATTTATCTCTTCCTTCTTGCTCTTCTTTTATCATCTTTCTCTTATCCCTGATGATGGATCCCATTTGGGATTCGAAACGTTGGTGTAAAAATTCTCTTACTGTGGATTCTCCGATCAAAGATTCAAAAAGCACTAACCACAGATCTCTAAAATCCAACTTTTCTAGAGTTCGCCAACCCTGGAATCCCCTCTGACGGGAATCCTAGTCATTTTCCTCCTTTTGGGAATGTTGGTGCTCCTTACATGGCTACGTTGTCCCTTCCTGGGTTAACTGTTGGGTTGCATGTTTGGTTGTTCTCAACCTCTGTGGTCTCTAATGTATCAATTACAAGTCAATCAGTTCCTCCACCCGAACAACATCATGTTGATTCCAAGGTGGACCTCTCCCCTTCTTCGCTTGTTTCTACATCCTCATCTTCTACTTCACCTGGTGAAAGTCTAGATTCAAGTAACCAAGTGGCTCAGAAGAAGAAGAATAAGACGAAGAAGAAGAAGTCTCATAAGTGAGAGGCTAAAAGTATAACTACTGCTCCGAGTACAGCTCAGGTCAGACCACCTTCTGCTCCTCCACGGAAGGTTAAGTTTCCTTGTAAATTGTGCAAGAGTGACCATCTTCTTCATGATTGTCCTGGCATTCCTAGGATCTTAGAAGTATGGTCTCATGATCCGGCTCGTCCCTCATTGTCCTCTGAAGCTCATGGCGATGCTACCCTATCAACTGGCAACGGTAAGAAGAAAGGGAACATTCGACTCCCCTGTAGGCTATGTGAAGGCAACCATCCCCTTCACCTTTGTCTGCTCATGGATAAAGCTTCCGCTATTTTGTAAAGTCTTACAGCGTCTTCACCCCAACTTCCCATTGGTTATCAGAGGCTCTCTTTAGACCCTCTCCCTATCGACAACGAGATTGACTTAGATTCTTCTCTTGTTCGTCCTCCTCTTTTTGAACCTAGCTGTGCTAAGCCTGTTCTAGACCAACCATTGGTCGGAAAGAGTGTCGACTCGGGTTCACCACCCATTGATCACTTTGTTTCAAAAGAGCGTCATGCTCATGTTCTTCTCATCTCATCAGATTCTCCTAAGTCCGAAAATGACCCTCCTATCCCAGTTGATCCATAGAGTCCTTCTTCGACTCCTTTACAGCAGGGGGGCAATCATATGATTCCCCCACCAAGTAGTTCGGTCGTTTCTTTCGATTGGATTCATTTGACTACATTTCACCTTCCATCCCGTGTGTCTTTCTAGATTACAGTACATGCCTATGATAAGGCGGTACCTGGCACTGTTTTGGATAAGGGTGCATCTATCAGTCTTATGCCTTTCACTACTTGGCAAGCTTTGGGCTCCCCATAGCTTGTGCCGGTCGCACAAAATCTATTAGCGTTTAACGGAGGAACCAGTGAACCATTAGGGATCCTTCCGAAGTTCCCTATTACTTTGGGAGGCAAAACCATCTATATAGACGTACTGGTTACCCAAGGTGCTTTAGATTTCAGTCTTCTCCTTGGCCGTGACTATGTTTATGCCATGGGGGCCCTTGTCTCTTCACTTTTCCACGTGGTTTTCTCTCCACATGACGGAAGAATCGTGACTATAGATCAATTATCGTTCTTTAGTCCCCTAGTGCCTCCTGCGTAGTTGTCATCCCCTCCTGGTTTTTATCCACCGGTTGTATCTGCCCCACCACAGGTCAACTACATGGCTACTTTTCACGTGCCTGTATCCAATGATGATGCTGTCATGCATAGTGTCCTGGGGGCATTGGGTCCTGACTTCCAAGATGTTATCCTTCCACTGGGAGTGGCACTCTTGGAAGCAACGACTTCCTATTCATTATGATGAAGTTCATTCGAAGCATAGCTCGCTTTCCTATGTCCAGCTCCTTAAAAAATGAAACTAGGTATGGTCGGAGCATAGTTTGCTTTCCTATGTCAAGCTCCTTAAAAAATGAAACTGGGTCTGGTCGAGCATAGTTCTTGATCTTGTGTCCAACTCGTTAAAAAATGAAACAAGGGTTATGAGGATAGTTCTTTTACTGTGTCAACCTCATTAAAAAATGAAACAACTCCCTTTCCAAATCGAGTCTTTTGATTAAGATCTCGTAAAATACGAGTCGAGTCTTTCCAAGATCTCGAAAGTGAACCTTCATTCCATCCACTTTGTTGAATGCAATGAAGCTTGGGGGGCATGTACCTCCTTTTTCGTCATTATGTTGGGGGCATGTGAACTTATAACAAGCACAGTTTTTCATTTCAAGCTTGTGTAAACATGAAACCGAATCCAAGCAGAGTTCTTCATGGTTCAAGCTTGTGTAAAAATGAACCCATACCCGATGTACATCTCGTGATTGCCATTTTTATCTACTCAATTATGCTAGATGAGCCTTGGTTTTTCCATTCCATCGCCACCATCTCTTTGGCTGATCATATGCTTTCACTTGCTTATTTTCCTTTCCTGAGGGACCATAGTTATGAGTGGTTTTGTTAGCCAACCTCTTGACCATTACATGTTTTGAGCAGTTCCACCATTGCCGGAACTAGTTGCTACCCTTTATACCGCTCATTCCTCTAGGACGAGTCACCTTTAAGCTCTTTTATGACTCATAAAATATGAAAAGATTGCTGATTATTTTTTCCCTCTTTGACTCGTTAAAGAGAATAAAAATGGAGGTCTGCTTTCATCTCTTTTCTGACCATTTAAAGATGAAAAGATTGTCAAGTTATTCCTCTTGACTCGTTAAACGTAAATAAGAGGCGGTCACCTTTAAGCTCTTTTCTGACTGTGTAAAGACAAAAATATCATCGGGCCCTTGTCATTTCAGGCTCGTTAATGGTTACGAAATGACATGATTTCAATTTCTTTTTTACTTTTTCAAGTCGAAGTCACTAATCATGAAAAGTACTCCTCGATCGTAATGGTCAGGCGGTTCTTTCAAGTATTTTTTTATACTTTTTTCGGGCCCGAGAGACACAACTTTACGAAAAAGGACACCCCTGGAGTTTACTTTTCTACTGTCTTTTTAAACTCTCTAAACATGAAAAGGCGTCGAGTTCTTCCTTTGTCAAACTCGTTAAAACTTGATGACATTGGATTCCGTCAAAATGACGTTTTACAAACATATGCTATCCCTGTCAAGCTTGTTAATAAAAATAATTGGGGTACTCGCCAGAAATGGCAGGGAAAATGGAACCAGAATCATTGTCGTGTTGGCAGTATGTCGCTCTTGAACATGGCACTTGCCCGTATTCGTGTCTGAGTGGGGACATCTCATCTCATTTTTCACTTGCCTCCGTGGGTTTGGGTGATCCTGTTTGACCTCTCATCTGCTCTTTGCCTTGTCGCCATGACCTCTGATCGATTGATGTCAAATACTGCCAAGTCCACTGTCGTGCCACCGATATGTTCAAGAGAAGTTGACCTCTAAAAAATATTAACCTCCCTCTGATAACTCATATAATCATGATTCACAAAAATGTTATCTTCCTCTGTCTTGCGTCGATGATGTGGGAAATACTATGGCCCACCTTCGGTCAAGGTCACTTCCTCTTGACTTCAGCTCATTATCCAGGAAGCTGATCTAGAGACTCCCTTCTAGTGCCTTGGAGTCTGCATGCCTCAATGGCAGGTTCTTCACATTCGACGCGAGGTTTTCATCATTGGCCTCCTGATCAAATGATTCTACGGGTGTTCGACACTGGCTCACTGATTCACACGCCGTAGATTGTACCTGTAGTACCTTGAGGGCCATTGTCATTATTGGTGGTACCTCTCACGTCTGTTAATAGCCTTCACCATTAGCTGGTAATCAGACGATGTTCCTGCATGCTCGACTTCGACTCCTATATTCGCATGCTTGAACTTGTACTTTGTTTGGATCGAGATGAAGAACAAGACCTTGGATTTTGTCTGTTGGGATCCAGGATGTGATTTTGTGGATTATTATGATTATTACATGACTCATTCAATGGATGGCTACGACCATGCCTGAGTCTATTTATCGATCCTCACTAGATGGCTGCGCCCACACCTTGGATCTAGATTATTGTGTACTCTGCTATGGATGGTTGCGCCCATACCACATATATCATGTATTTGAGATATCAGTTGTACTTCTCCACGCAGGTTTTCCAACGGCAGTGTTTTCGATTGGACATGTTCTCGTAAAGCATTTCACTCCTCTCTGTCTCTCGGGCCTCATGCTTTAGGGGGCATCTGTTACACAACAATTTGTCAACGTCCCTGCTACCCCTCTCGCGTATCTTGGAGGACTCATTTCGAGACCTATGAGAAGTGACATGGCCTACAAACACTTGCATTACATTCCTCTAAACATGAGCTTTATTTTCCCTCAAGACATCTCCTACTGAAAAATCCTAAAAATAGCTCTTTTTCCATTGGCGCGGTTCCATAGTGCAGCCCTCGCACCAAGGGGGCAAATCCTCCAAAGAGGGCGCGCCAGTTGGCGCTCTGTCATAGAGTCACACCCACGCCAACCATAATCAGAGGTGTTTTTTAACAAATAAATGGTGGAAGTTTCGTCCTAACAAATTCCTGGACTGCTATCTATCTTGAGTTGGGTGGTTCGGCTATGGATTTCCATAGAGAGGAAGTGGTTTGCCACCTCTCATGGAAGCTTCCTTGATGATATAGACAATCCCATGATTATTGGCTATGATCCCAACTCCCCTTCCTCCATCTATAAAAGCTTGCCCATTTTCCTTTGAAAGCTAGTTCCAGAGATTCAGAATTACCAAATTTCTAAGAGCTTCATGCTGTAAGAGCCTTCTTGATTCCCATAAGGCCAAATCCAAGCAAGGAGATTATTGTCCAAGAACCAAAGAGAGAGGCTTGTCCTTATTCCCGACAGGCTTTGCAAGACATGTGCTGCTGACTACCCGCCAAAGGAGAATCCAGCGTCAGAACATTGGTTGTACTCCCCTTTGATTAATTATTAATGAACGACTATTGGCTATGGTTCCACTCTTATTATTATTTATGATGATGATGAGTTACGTCGTTTCTGACTGACATATAGTTGCATATGCTAGATTTTATGCTTGTGTTTGTGTCGTTTCTTGTATGTGCAGGTGTCCATTCACAAAGATCGTGAGGATTGTGATCTACCGGAGCAGAGGAATGAGAGCATCACCCCTCTTACAAACAATAGCATTGGAATCCAGGTAGGCCCTTATCACCGGTCTGTTTATTTGCAATTAGGAACTTGCGCTATAGTGTTTAATGATTGTTGCTAGACCCGGTTTGGGCTAGTGGGGATCGCCTCTGTCCACAGAGGGGATTTACCTCCTCAACAGATCTGGTTGGGTGTCATCCTAAAACGAGCTGGATCCTTTACCCAATCCTTTAGAATGTCTCTGGAGTTAGCTCTCCTATTAGGAAAGCTGAATGGAGTAGTCATGATAGTCATAGGCTTTGACATCTGATACATTTCATCATAATCTCATGCCCAGAAGATCACAAGATTCATCCCACTGACACTGCTCAAGGTCATCGTCTCAGGATCAATGTGAGATACGATCCAGTGAATCATGTCTGTGCATGGAAAAACGGGGTATTTGATTGCAATCTGGTACAAGCTGGGCTTGTGAATGTTCATGTACACTTGTCGGTCTTCAAGGTCTTCCCCGAAAGTTCCTGTGAATGTTTCATTGACCTCTTTCCACTTCAGTTTCATGTCCTTTTCTATGTACAACTTCGTATCTTCATAGATCGATAGACTAGAGGACACCTGCTCAACTGCAGCTCCAACTGCAATTCCATCAGTGTCCTGTGATCCTTTTCTCTTGGAACTCATTGAGACACATGAACACCTTGAAGATCTGGAAAGAAGAAACATGCATGGCAATAAATCTGTCAGCGAAAACAAAGCAAATTCGGGGAATGACACAACACATACCTGGGCAACTGATGAGCAAGATTGCACAATTTCTTCTGGGAGGCTAGGTGACCGGCTACTAGAACTGTGCAAAAGGTAGTTTGGGCTGTCTAGGAGGTAGGACTAGGTACTAGATCTATGAAATGTGCAATCCAGACTGGTTGCTGGCTACTGGGATTGCACAATGCGCAATTCCAACTGGGAAGGACTGCAGGCCCAGGGACTGCATTGCACAATTTCCTAGGCCAGTAGTAACTGTCCTCTAGACATACATAAAACAGTCCTAGAGGCTAGTGTTGGTTGGGCATAAATGTTAGGGTCCCACCCTAACCCCCTTATCTATGTAATGGGACCACGTCATAGTTAAGAGTCAATAAAGCCCATATTAATAATTGTAAGTGGTTAATTCGTAATTAATAAAGGAACCACAGTTAGTTGCAAATGGGCCGACGGTATTAGTAATAAACGGTATTGACCCATGGTATTACTTGTAGGAGTCATATATATAGGATAGTAACTCCCTGTGAGGAGCATGGTGTCTGATCTTTGTATTCGAGCTCTGCTCTATTGGGGGTTGCCCCCTCGAAGAGGCAAGTGAACATTACTCTTTGAATAATAAAGTCTTCGCTATTCTGTGCTCTGGATATATTTTCTTCGCATATTCTGTGTTATCGGTCTCTTTTCTTCGCATATTTTGTATTTGGGTATCATTTGCAGGTTAGGAAGCATAACAAGTGGTATCAGAGCTCTTTCCAGGGCCGGTGGGATCTCCAATTAGTAGAAATTTTTTTTTGGCTCGAGACGTGTTCCGGCGTCTTTAAACCACGGGATCTGTCGTTGAGCGCATAAATCTGCGGATTTGGGGAGGCATGCACGCAGGAAATATTGGGCCGAGTACTACTGCCAGACCCTTATGTATATTGCGATCGGTAGCACCTGACACTCCCCAAAGACGAGCTGAGCACGGTGGTACCATTTAATTAATTGGGAAAAAAAAAATTTTTGGCGGTCCCACTTTTTCATCACAACGGTGTATGGTAGAAACTAGAGCTCAAGCGATGGCCAAAGAAAGGATGGACAAACTGGAGGAAACGGTGAACAAAATCCACACTCAGCTGGACAGAATAGATCTGGATAACATGGAAATATTGTTGAAAGGAGTGAGTCTCCAGCTACAGAAATGGCAAGGAGAGGGCAAGGAGGAATTAAGGTCAAACGGCAAGGAGCAAGCCCACAAGGAGGGGTATAATGGCTATGAAGGCATTTACGGTGAATCTAGCCACTCTCCTCACGACTGGCACACCCATTCACCACGCAATCAACAACTTCCTAAGTTGGATATGCATAAATTTGATGGTTCTCACCCAGCAGCATGGCTATCACAAATGGACCAGTATTTCAAATTGAATCAGATCCTAGATGATGCGACTAAGCTTGTGTTGGGGAGCATGTACTTCGACAATGAACGGTGGCAATAGTGGGAATG
>APFE031203518.1:165384-189626 GCA_000404065.3 Pinus taeda | reverse complement strand
TAACCGTATAAAAATATTATAAAAACTAAAAAAACTTAGTATTAAAGATTGCTGCATTATTTTTCAATTGTAATATTTCCTGCATTATTTTTCAATTGTAAAATTTCCACCGGTAAAATTCGATTTACTTACTCTATTCATTGTTCTATACACTGGATTTACTTACTCTATTCATTGTTCTATACACTGTACAGCATAGTGGCAGTGGACGCTCGACATTACTGATAAAAATTTTGACTCAAAACATTCAACACTGCCCCGTACCGTACCGAACTGGAAAATGGTGAATTATTCGCCGTACCGAACAGGCGAATTTCCGATTTTTTTTTACCGGTACGGCCGAACTTGGTAATTATGGTAATAAGCATTGAAAAATATACAATTTTAAAAATCACGGTTGGTGAACCCTTAATATAGTAACCATATATAGAAAAATACTAGAAAAATCTATGGAATAATTACTGCCAGGGGCAATTCATACAAGTTTATGTAAAGGGGTATTTCACCCATTAAACAATTACATATATATTGTAATCATGATAACTAGCGATAAAAATTCAAACATAACCCAATATAATTTTAGCGGAAAACTATTATAAGACCCATCACCAGGGTGGGGGAAAATCAACTGACCTTGAATCTCAGGGGCATCCTCAACCTGGAACAGAATGAGGGTATTAGCCAGGTAGTTTTGATAGTGACAACTGAAGTACTATTACTGGTAAATAGTGCAAGTATCCATACTTGTAGATGTCACATTACACCGAAAATAATTGGAAATGTAACCAAGGAAGATAATTCTAAAAACCTCTTTACAAGCTATATACCCATCAAAGAAAAAAGAAACACTTATTACTAGAAGCGAAATTTGGGAAAACTCCTTTGCAGATGGAATGGAAACACTAGATTTATATTAATATTAAAATGAATGGGTTGGACAACATTAAGAAAACACTAAGGTTGAGGAGACTGTGAGGAGGATACACAAGAAGTACCTGACAGGATGTGCTCAAAATTAATTTTCATCATGGATAGGCTAAGGATAATGAGCCAAAACAAAGGTCGCATAGACATTTTTGGGAGTCGCCCTAATCCAAGTTATCTAATAACAAAAGGAGTTCATAATTTATTCATGAAACAAAGGAAGTTAAAGAAAAATTTTACCTATGAACACCAGCTTCCTGCAAAAGGCATTGAACCAAGTTTGTGGTACTGATAATAACACCCCTTTACAATGTAGCTAATCACATTAAATCAAGAGGGTAGAAAAGAACCCAGAGAAATTCAAAAAACTCCTTACATAAGACGTCATGTAAACAATACCGAAGATTACTTCGAAGATTTTGACCTGGGTTAAATCAATGAAGAAACCCACGTACAAGAAAAAAAATTACAGAGGTTAGCATGTTCACAAAAGTATGTAGTGGGTGCGTGAAAGGATAGAGCTGGAATATAAAACAAGATAAGGTATATATAAAGCCAGGGTGAAGGTTTTACCGATAGCTAGAGCTGAGAAGTGTGCCACAAGGACATGCTACTGAAGTGCCAATAAAACGTACTAGGTTCTAGTCCAAAACTCATTTCCATGATACCAATGTTAAATCTCGATGCTGAGATCGTGGTGAAAGTCCAGGTGTGAAACAATGTGAGGGTGAGTTGACATATCTCTCCCACAATGAATATGTTAATTTCCCATGCCTCACTGGTAAAACCCTCTCCAGGTATCCATATACTGTGTCACTGAGAAGCGACGCTCAAATGAGAAGGTAGACAAAAGATAATGAGGGTTTAGTGTTTGCAAGCCAAACCACCACTGTTAGATAACCTCGTTAAATCTGAGTCCTTTACTTAACATCAATCTGATAGCCAACCTCCATCCCATGTGTTCATGTGATCACAGGGAAGTGGCGTGATGAGAGTCGTCATGGAACACCAATGGTACTTCACTTTGCATCAATTTCCGTCCCATGGATATAACAATAGAACATGAAATAGGTGAAATAATTAGACTATTGATATAGTTGATCATAATCATGATATCGAGCATAAGGATATGTTAATTAAATTTATTTAGAAAACTAATAGCACATTAGGAAAGTGCACATACTAGGATACATAAGTACGCCACAAATATCTCACCAATGAAGTTATAGTAATACACATGAGTGTGTGGTGAGACTTTATTTGTGTTAGGGAAACCATGTAAATGATATTATTGCATATAAAGGAAATACAACGTTGAACTGTATCGAATATTATACCTCCATCGCTATCCCTTGGACTAAATCAGCCAAAAAAAAGGACCCCCATTAATAAGTGACAGAGAGTGGTATCTATAGCATATAGAAAAAAATGTTGTAGAATAGAGGAGTATGGCATGTTGTGCACTTGTATTTGCTCTTGTGTGGGATTCTCCTCTTGGTGCCTTCAATGTTGTCCTCCAATTACATGCCCTCATCATTTGACAGGTAGAACAAACGCATATGATATTTCATATGGAATTTAGAACAAAGTTGAATTTTGACATTGTTGAAGATTTCTTTGTTTCCGAAAAAACTGCAAGTCATGAACATGTAAGATCGCATAAAAACCATTGTCACCAACTACGTTGAAATAGACCGATTCATCTTGTTCGTTTCTTTATATTCTAAGTCCCAATATACAAGTATCGAACTTGTAATACAACATCCTTGAATATTGTTTTAGCTGATATAAGGACCTTTTTAATTTGCAAGCCAACTCTTTATTTCCATTCACTATAAAACCCTATCATTACTTCACATAGATATATCCTTTTGGATGCCGATGGAGAAGTGTTTTCTTCACATTGATTTTCTGTATCTCAACATCAACATTTGGAAAAAACAATCAAAATAAATCCAATAGAGGTTAGTTTAGTAATAGGAAATCGAAACCTTGTACTTGGAAAAATCTTTTTATTAGTAAGTCCTATTTGTACTTCTCCACTTTAAACACATATTTCATTGAAATTGGAAAAATTCTAATTAAATTTTAGTATAAGGATTTGAACAACAAGAACATTTCATTAAATTTGGAATTATTTAGTGGATCTAGAATTTAGAATCTTAATTGGATTAAATTTGAAATCAGTTAGTTCACTACATTAAATGTATCTATTCACCATTTTTTACGATAAAATTAGCATGAAAAAATATATAAAACAAATTTATATAAATTTGCAGTTGTAAACCATTGATGTGTTAATATTGGAACCCTTTCATTATATCTTATGTTATTATTTATGGTTCCTATTAAAAAGTTTAATATTATTTGATGACAAGAATACTCTTTATATTAATGTTATTAACCAATTTAATTATAATTTGATATAGTAAATATGACATTGGTTAGGTTGAGTTATTATTCCAATTGTAGACACAATTTTTTAAAGGTTTCTATAAAAATTTATTTAATGGTAGAATTATACTAGTATGTTTGTTGTCATAACAATTTTAATTTTAGGTACTATTACTAATTTTCTTTATGTTGAGTATTGTATTTTATTATATAATTTAGCAGGTTGATAGTATTTTATAATCAATGATAGAAAATATTACAAAAGAATAAAAACCAACTCAAGCACATCATCAACAATTTTAATTATTCTAGAAACTAGCATAGATCCATCGTATATACAGATCTACCATGCTAATAGGGATCAATTTAAAATATTAGATGCTTCTAAGATAGTACTCTTACATTTCATAATATATTTCCTCCAGCCTTTAAATATGATTCATCATTTCCATGAAAAATATGATTTATCATCAAAAATAGCACGAAAAAATAACATGGTCTATATAATACCGTGGGATTGGAAGCCACCATTATTAAACCCATCAAATAACTAGTTCAAACTTATCTTAACTAGTTTATGACCTGAGAATTTAACAAGGAACTCCCCCCTATCTTACTAGACATTGACATTTACAGGTGCAAATATTTATGTGGGCTCTTTCCTTAGTAGGTTGTATAAAACCTCTACATGAAATCACCATATTAACTTGATATAAGATAAGATAAACATATTTTTATTAATGTCAAACCAATTAGTGACCTTGAATAGGTCAATAATGGGACTCCTAGGAACAAGAATATCAATACAGAGTAGCGATTTGAGAGAAAATCTTAGTAGGAATCAATTAAATAATATTATCATGTCTAACATCAAACCAACTTATTATAAATATGGATGATAGACCAAATTCATTGAAATCTACTTCTTGCATTGAATTCTTACACCCCCAAGGTTCCCATAACCACGAAGGGAGGGATTTGTTGATCAAAATATGTTGATGTTCTAAGGATATCAAGGTAAGATTTGTTATAGAGTGCATCCCTTACAAAATTTGCAATGGAATTATTCTACTAAAATATTACTAACTAAAATATGATTTTATTCTAAATTTTCCAAGCCCCTTTACTAACTTTGGAAATCACTAAGAAAAGTTTCAAACCACATATATCACTTAGAAATAATTATCGAATAATTATAATTTTTTGAAAGTCCATTTAGGATTCATTATGAATTAATTATAATTTATAAAAAAATTGTTATAATAATAGTGCAAAAAATCTAAAGACAACCATTTGTGACCATTCTTTTGAGTCAGCCTCGAAATTCCCCTTATCACTCATTATCACTTAATTATTTCATAGTTTATTGGAAAATGAATTTTTTACATGGCTTTTAATTTCAGAAACAACAATGCCACATTTATAAACCGATATTAAACCACACGATAGGAAAATGTAAGTAATAAATGAAATTTGACTTATTGACTTATATGTGATGATTGTAAATATGAGTTATTGATTTAACAATACATAGTTATAATATGTTATCGATTAAAACTAAAAATAGACCATTTAGGATGCATTATTAATTAGTTATAAATTATTTATTTTGTAAAATTTGTATATTTAACTATAGTGAGAGCTTTATTTCAATAATACATTACATTTATAATCATGTATTATGGGAAGCATATAGCTAAATATAATTCAATAAATAATTTCATGACGCGTTAGGTTCAATGAGATTATCTCAACTACAAATAAAGTATTTAAAAAATGAAATTTAAAAGATGTTAATATTCATGGGAAAATCAAACGTCATATTATGGTGCAAAATGTCTGCACAAAATGGTGTCATTTTCTAGATTTTCCTTTCATCCTACCTTCCTTACCCCTGCAAATTGAACATGCATAAAGGAAATTCAAAACTCTTGACTCAAATCTTTTCCTTCCACCAATCTACTGACAGGAAAAAGGAAAATTCAAATAATGCTGACTCAAATCTTTTCCTTCCACCAATCTCCAGACTTAACGGACATTAAAATTTGATCTTTTGAACATGTATAAAAGAAATTCAAATGGTCAGGACTACAAATTACAGACATTAAATTTTGATCTTTTAAGATGTATAATGTTAGAAATTCAAATGGTCCTGACTACAAATTTCAAATGGTCCTGACTACAAATATATGGACATTAAAATTTGATCTTGACTTGGAAGGTTTTGTAGAATTCAGAACAACACATTCCTTGACTGACAGGCATAGTGGTGTTGAGCCCCTTTTTTGTAGGTGGGACGATCCATTTATATCTAATGTATTGAAGGAGATTGAATAATACCCTTAACACTTATTATCAATTAATTGCTCCATGTTTTATTAGGAAAATCACTTTCTTTTACATGAAGATTTGCTTCAAAAACAACAACAATGGCACATTTATGCACTGATATCAAACCACATGATAGGAATCGAAAATTAAACAAATGCATGCATGACTTATTGAGCTATACGATATGATTGCATGTATAATTAATTGATTTAGTAATACATAGTTAAAAAAAGTTATGAATTTTTGTAAAAAAAGTATCTTTACTTACATTAAGATCTTAAATAATTTTAAAAATGAAAGACATTTTCTAACTTGTATCACTGCATATAGCTAAACAAAATTCAATCAATAGGTTAATGTTTTGTTGGCTTCTATCACATTATTTCTATTAGAAATAATTTCTTTAAAAATTGTTAATGCTAATGGCAAAATGAAATGTCATTTAATGGAAACTATTTAAATACTTCTATTTACTACCCCTCTCATAATTAAGTTGAATAGTCCACTTAACGTTCATTACCAATTAATTATTTCATGTTTAATTATGAAAAAGCGTTTCGTTTTATATGGAGTTTAATTTCGAAAACAACAATGTTACATTTATACACTCTTATTAAAATATGCGTTGGGAAAATGAATGTCAAGAAATGATTTTCTAATTTTTTGACTCATATGAAATGACTTCATTAATTATGAATAAATTCTAATACTTGTTTATGGAAAAAATAATTCATAATTAATAGCTATTATTTATCACATTAATGCACTCATATTAATCATTATAAATAATTAAAAGTTGATAACATAATTTTGTGTGTTATTGTCTCATGGTATAATTTCATTTTATTTAAAAATATAAATTTATAAAAAGTTATCAGTGAACAATAAAATGATATTCCTTAGCCTTCAAAAAGCTCAAAGACATCAATCATCTATGATACATGTCTAATGAAACCTTTACACTCCACTTAGCAATCATTATCAATTAATTATATGTCTTCTCTTAAAAAATCAAAATTTATTTCCAAAAAGGTTTGATTTTAAAAATTATATATCACATTTATACAATTGTATTAATGCATTTTACAAACAATTAAAATTTAAAAAAAATAACTTTAATAATTTTTATTACAATATAATAGGATTACAATAAAATATTAACTTATTTAAATGTATAAAAATAAAAAAAAAATGGATGAGAATCATAACTCTTCTGTTTCAAAAATTTCAAATTATTCACCTATGGCCTATTATCTATGTCCAATTTCCTATTAGACTAAATAATATGCATAACATTTATCAAATAAATTATCTATAATTTTATTAGTAAGATCTGTAACATTATTTCAGAATTGACATTTCATATTCATATATGAATATTAATGAATATAAGTAAATAGAATAAAATAAATTAAAAACATTTTGCCTGGTATGAAATGATTTTAATGACAAATAATTTATTGAAGAATGTAAATTAAAATGCATATATGCACATATTAGAAAAATAAATCCTTCGTATAATAAATTCATAAGTGCAAATGATTATGAATAATAATAACAAATATATATAATTATAATTTTCAGTTCTCCTGTATTTTGGAAAAAATAAAAAGAACTGCACATTGATTCATAAAAAGGTATATCCAAGTTGAATTGAAAAGTTGCAATGCTCTTGTAAGCAAATTTACCAAAAAAAATCCATCCATTACAATAAAATGCATGTTCTAATGAACATTCAACTGTATTCACGTTTCTCTTTGATATGATGAAGTGTCTTAGGAAATGGAAATAAAACATTTATAAGGCAATTATATTACGTTTGTCCTGGATAGAATTCTTTTATGATGTCGTTTGACGGAGATGTGACGAATTGAGAAGGGTGCTTTCATGAATATATTATCAACACATTTCATTCTCAATATTTTTTATCTCCATATTAGGACTATACATCAATAAATATTTTCTCGTAGAATTGTATTGTTCTTATTTCTTTCATTTTTGTTTGCAAATTGACGCCGCACCTATCCATTACGAGTTTAAAGTACCCTATTTCAATATTTGATTTTTCAAGTAGTTGCCCAATCCACTTTTCAGTGAAATCTAATGTCCATATTACAACCTAATTAATTTTTAAACAATATCTTAATACATATGACTGAGAAAGCCTGGAAAAAAATCCCGGCCAGCAAATTTCCAATCAGTCTCTCTTTGAATATGAAAACTTTGGTAAATATCCATTATCTGTTTGTAAGAATACTCCTTCCACTTAAAATATCAACAACGTCTTTCAACATACCCTAGTGCCCATCTACGTTTTTATTGTGGCTACGTTTTTATTGCAGCCACATATATGAAATTAACATATATCCACTTCAATGCTTTCATTACTAAAGAACATAAAAACATAACATGCGCAAAAAAAATTAAGAATTCATTTTAGTAATATATTACGAATTTATTCCATTTGTAACCAATAAATTTTTTCAAAGGATTTAAATGGAAATCAAGAAACATTGTTACATTGGCCCCATTCAAGCGAAAAAATTAATAGAATGTTTATTTTATACATAAAACCTAATAAATTTATTTAATTTGTATGGAAAAAGTCGGTATTACGTGAATAGGTTGACCCAATATTTAAATGGTCGATTTTAAGAATTAGAACTATTTCCCTAATTGCAATTGACAAATATAATTACCATGATACCATTCAAATAATAATTAATTATGAGTTAATTTCCACATAAAACTTAATACACTTATTAAATTTGAACAAACTAATTTATTATATATTATTTCTTCGAGTATATATTTTAGTCATTTTTTATGATTATTTTATTGCAAGCTGTATTTTATGGTTGGTGCTACATACAATTTACTATATATATTTTTAATTTTAATGAAAAAAAAAACGGTTTTAAGAACACAATGAACTATGCTTTAAATCACTAATTTTTAAGAGGTCTAATAACAGGGTAAACCAAACTTGAAAAGTGATCGTAATGGTCCAAACTAAGAAAACACATTATTTGATAATTTCTACATACAAACTCATATGTTTTAAAATTTCTATAAACCAAGAAATTTTGATAGGAACACAACAAACAATCATTCAAACCAATAAGTATCATTAACACAATATCTTGCTGACAATAATAAAAATATAAATACTTTATTTCTATTAATATATTGGTATTTTGAAGTACAAGTAAATTTAGAATAATGAAGACTAGAAAATACAATAATAATTCATGATGTCTTTGGAATCTTAATTTCATCATAATCCTTAGAATCTTAAAACATTTGTATAGAAATATATGACAATCTCAAATAAATTAAAAAAATCACAACTTAAAATATATTACAAAATCATATTTGCAACATCTCATTTTACATATATATAAGAAGAAGGAATTTCAAACCATATGCAAGTTTACTTTAAGAAAATGATGGCTAAAATTTCATTAATCAACATTCAATTATTTGCTCAATGTCTAACCATATGAAATGAAATAAAAAATAATTTTGAAAATGTCATACCATTTAGAGAATATTTTTGTGGTATATAATTTGATTTTTCCCTTAGATGCCTCCTTATTTTTTGGCTCATAGTCAATGAACTCTTAAATACAATTAATATTATTACATCATTTTCTAATCATGAATAAAATATAAATTATAAATAAATATCATTTATTTCATTATAGATTTTTTAATAAAATAAACAAGAATAATAAAATATAATAAAACGGTCACGAGGTCTTAGATAGACAATTATTTGGTGCTTTGTTAAGAGGCTCCTTTATGTAACGTCAATAATTCAATTCCCACCCTGATTTGAGTGATATATTGGACACGATGAAGATGTAATATTTAAAGCTTACAATTTTTTTTTTACATGGTCCACGACGTCTTGGATAGACGGTGATTAGGTGCTTTGTTAAGGCACTCCTTGATGTAAAGCCACTTGTTCAATTCCCCGCCCTGATGTGGGTGATCTATTCGGCATGATGAATATGTAGTCTTGCTAAACCTACAAAAAAATTAAAAATGTTACACAGAAAAAAATCTAACATACAATAGATTCGCTTCTTACACAAACAAAATCACATTGCAGGGTGAAAGAAATCTGTCATGCATAAGATTTCCTCTACCTTGCAGTACATGTGTTTGTGTTCAGAAACAAATCTATAATACGCTACATTTGGTTTACCTTTTGTTGCTTGTGTTGATGCTAGAAGGAAATCTAGTTAATGTTATGTTTTGTTTTATTTTGCAATGCTAGTGTTGGTGCTAGAAACAAATCTAGCGCAGATTGATTTTTTTATACCCTATATGTGTGCAATATTTTGTTTACCCTATAACTATTTTGATTGTACTTGAAACAAAATTATCATGTGTCATACTTGTTTTACCTTGCAATTGATGTATTTGTGCTTTTGTTTTACCTTACAATGCTTTTGTTTTACCTTAGTAGATATTTCTTTTATCTTACAATGCTTTTGTTTATGTTGGAAATAAATATAACATGCATTAGATTTGTTTTATCTTACAATTTTTTTGTTTGTGCTAGAAACAAATATACCACACTACATTGTTTTACCATGCAATGCTTTTCCTTAAGATAGAACCAAATCTAGCATGTTAGATTTGTTTTACCTTAAATGTTTCACTTTTTGTGGTTGGTTTTACCCTGCAATGCTTTTGTTTTTTTCCTTACATTATGTTTGTTTTACCTTACAATGTTTTCTTGTGCTAGAAACAAATCTAGTGGATTCTATATTTGTTTTACCCTTGAATTCTTATGTTCATGCTAGAAACAAATCTAGAGTGAATTAGATTTTATTTATCCTACAATGCTTTCATTTGTGTTAGCCATAAATTTAGCATTTTAGATTTAGCTTACATTGCAATTCTTTAATACATACAACCTAATACATTTATTTAATTTTTATGGAACAAGTATTACATGAATAGATTGACCAACTGTTTAAATGGTTTATTTTAAGAGTTAGAATAATTTGTTTAATTTCATTTGAAAAATATAATTACAATCGTCGAATTCAATTAAAGAAACTAATTATATGTTGAGAGCCACATCAAACCTAATACACTTTTTAAATATCAAACAAACTAATTATTTATTTATTATTTTAGAGTATATCCATTAATTTTTTGGTGCTTATTTTGGTGCAACATCTAATTCTACTGTTGCTGCTATATACAACCTAATAAAGCTTTTTAACATTTATGGAAAAAGAGAAATTATAAGAACACAATGAATAATGATTCGAATCACTAACTTTTAAGAAGTCTAATAACAAGGTAAATCACAATTGAATAAATAATTGATGTGCACCAAATAAAGAAACAGAACTATTGTTTAATATTTTTACGTATTACATGGTAATTTTTAAATATTTCTATAAACTAAAAAAATTTGATATAAACACATTAAATGACTATTCAAATCAATTATTACCATTAACACAATATCTTATAAAAACAAAAATAAAATAAAATTTCTTTTTTACCATTGTATCATTGTATTAATATTAATGAAGGTCACAAAATACAATAATAATTCATGATGCAACACACATAATAAGGATCAATAATTCATATTATAAATATTATATCCACATTTATGGATGAAATAAACACTCGACATCTTAAGGTACTTTTAATTATGATTGGAAATATTTCAAAATATCTCTCACATATGTTTCCTCGCTGAATGTATTCAACATTTTCCATACTACATTGATAAAACAATCATCATGGTTTGTTCGAGTGAGTGGAATAGAAAGATACTTATTTTCTTCGGGATTTTATTTTAATCTCTTAAGTGAACAATTTGCTATCACAATATTAGCTGCATCAGATTGGGTATGCATTTCCCACATATCTTTCATTGATTTACGGCATATAACATTTTTGGGATTGTAGTGAATTTTATGCCCTTTTGTAATTTGCCATCTAACACAACCCACATAAACACAAGTCGACTTTGTGATGTTTCTAAAATAAAAAAAATTTAAAATTCTTGTTTCAGTTTGCTTCAAAGATGTCGTTTAAATGGTAATGTCAAGGTATTTACTCATGAAACACAATTCAAAGAATCTTTTCGGATGTGGTCGAAACTTAAATAAATTTTTTTCTATTTTGCAATCTACATCCTTTACGATTTTATGAATATCCCCTTTAGTTGCATTTTCATCAATGTTATAATAAAAAATGTCTTTAAACTTTAAAATAACTAATTTCTGATTAGTTATTTTGGTCGCAACACAAGAACAGATAATCTAGAAAAAAACACTTTATTCATGGTAAAACAATTCCTAAGAAAGAATGTTTGGAAAGGTACACTTATCTTGAATAGTTTTTCAATGAAATGGAAATAATACTTCTTATGATTAAATTTTGTAATATAATACATATTCAGTACAATATTAACAAGGATGGCTGCGGGGCAGCTAGTCCCTGCCCCAGCCCCAATGGTAAATTACACAATTCCTCCGTAAAGCGAGGCAAGCCACGTGCATGCAAGCCGCACGGCGCAACGATTCACTACTCAGCAGGGGGGCCCGTGTCGTTTCCGCAAGAAGTATTGCAGGTCATGGATCTGGTGCTTCATCTCTCAGCAATATCTTTTCCGTATGAATTTGTTACGATCCTGCAGTCCACAGAACTTTGCTGGAGTTTCCAGGCCACAGAAGCAGGCATCGGAAGTCCATTCACTGTTCATCAATCCCCTGCACAGAGTTCTGTTTGTGCCCATTTTATGAATAAAGCAGCACTCCTTTGCATGTAACTCACATACTCGATCTTACTGAAAGATAGGGCCATTCAATAAGGGCTGTTTTAAAAGTTGCGTTAAGTGTTGCACTCCGAAGATTTGATTTGCGCAGTTTCTATTAAGTAAATTAATGCGTGGCCAGTAATGAAAGCGTAATGTCAGAAATATATGTAAACATAATAAAGAAAGGGACCATTTGCATTTTCAATCTGTAATTAATTGATTCAGACTACTGCGAAAACAAACTATGTATATTCGCCCTTTTTTAAAGCAATCTTGTTGTACGTATGGGTGGAAAGCCGAAAGTAATGGGCGAGGCCAGATGCCCATCCCAATCCATTGTAGAATTGATTTATGTTTGAAAAAGCCAAAACTTCATTATATAATTATTTATAAGCATGCAAAGGCAATTGACTTTATGTTTAAAAAGCTAAAAATTCATTATATAATTGATTTTAGGTTTGCAAAGCCAAAATTAATGGGAAGGGGGCTTTCCATCCCAATCGATGAATGCAGATTACGTGAGTTGTACATATATAAACCTCCGTAAAGCCAGGCAAGCCACGTGCATGCAAGCCACCTGCTATTCAGGCAGGGCGCAACTATTCACTTCTGAAATTCAGGACTTACCACCTGCTATTCACGCACGGCGCAACGATTCACTACTCAGCAGGGGAGCCCGTGTCGTTTCCGCAAGAAGTATTGCAGGTCATGGATCTGGTGCTTCGTCTCTCAGCAATATCTTTTCCGTATGAATTTGTTACGATCCTGCAGTCCACAGAACTTTGCTGGAGTTTCCAGGCCACAGAAGCAGGCATCGGAAGTCCATTCACTGTTCATCAATCCCCTGCACAGAGTTCTGTTTGTGCCCATTTTCTGAAACTGTTATTGTGCGCTATGCAGCGTCGCGGTCGTGGGATCAGGTGAAGTTCAGACGCAGTCTTTACCAAGGGCCGAGCTATCGATACCATTTAATCCTTGTAGAAGCCTGTTGCTTATTTCTTCTTTTTCAACAGAGAACAACATTGGGGGCTATTAGAGTGAAGTTTCATAGGATTAGAGGTAATTTTTGGCCCCGATCTCTGCGTTCAGGCAACAATTTCACGTAATTTTGTTTATTCTAGTCAGAATTTGACAAAAACCCAGAATGAACAGATGTAGTTTCCTGTTCTAAACGATTTAATGCATAGAGCAAATTAAATTTTTGCATCCACTTGGGCCATATGAAAGCTAAGGGTTTTGTTGTTTTAATGGTAGAATAAACATGTTTTCCTGCTAATTTTCCGCCATTCTTGAGCATGCCCTGTTTAAAAGAATAAAATATTAGATTCTTGAGCATGTTTTCCTGCTAATTTTCAGCACTTCACTAACAGATTCCGCCATTCTTGAGCATGCCCTATTTTTACAGGGATAATAATGAGCATGATCTGGTTCTTTGTGGGCAGCGGTGTCCTGTAACTCTGCCGAGCCGGGCAAACTTTACTGGCAGCGGTATCTGTTATTAACTTCCACCCAGGTAAATACATAAAATTAGTTATTTTTGAATGAATTATTTGATAAAAAATAGTCAAATTTTAATTTTTGTAGTTTAAACCGACTTGACATTTGAAAAAACGGTTTGAATTATGAAAAATTCATAACTCAAATTTACTGTTCTAACCAATCTCTACATAATTATAGGCAAATTAGATGCAAAAATATAAGAATAAAATCTCCGAGACTTTTAACAAATAGAGAACAGCATTGTCGTAGAGTAGGTTCCGCGGTTTTGCAGTCTGGCATTAATTTGGATCATATCATATTCAGTAACATACTTGCAAAATTACTGAGCTATTAGAAAACTCAGAATTAGCTTGAATTGTTGCAATTGCAGTGGAACTGGTTGGATTTACCTGAACAGTTGAATTCGAGCGTGGAGAAGGTAGGATGCTTTTTGCAAATCGAGCATATTCAGATACCAGGTAACTTCGTCTTGCACGCAAACGTCTCTGGCTTTACTGTTGTGGTTCCTGTCACCTGTTCAAACAAATTGAAATAATTAGTAACTTCTGCATGAGAAGAGCCAGTTACAATTACCATGAAGATACTAAAAGTATTGACTAATTCGTAATAATGTCTTTATATTACCTCAGGAGGTAGACAGCCAAGCATGTCCTTTAAAATATATGGTTCCAGGAGTTCTAAAAACGTACCTGAAAAAGCATGTCATATAGGCATGAGAATGACAATATAACATGTTATTGTATAGAAATAATTGCATGCCTCGTGCCTATTTATATTATTATATTCAATATATTCATATACATAGGAATATGATTATAATATTTAGAAGAGATGGAAAACATAAGCTTGCAGTGAATGACTGACAACTAAATGTGTGATTCAATGCAGAAAAAGATGCAAGATCAAACATAAGACGGCCCAGGGAGCAGAAAAACAATGTTACCAGAGTCAGCTGGTTGGAAAACTCAGCAAGGCAGAAGTGTATTTGCTGATTTGTTTTTAGCAGAAGGGCCGTTGCATGCTAGCAGCAGAAGCATGGACGAAGGGCCGTTGCAGCAGAAGGGCCGTTGCAGCAGAAGCAAGATGGACTCAGCAGAAGCATGATGGACGAAGGCCGTTGCAGAAGCATGATGGACGAAGGCCGTTTTAAGGGAGGCAAGTAAAGTCGGTTGCCTCCATGCAAATTGACACGCCCGCCACGGCAATTTCGACACGGCGGCAAGGTGGGCATCGGGCAGCAACCATGGTTTATTAGATATCATCGGCAATAAGTATTCCTAACATTAAATGTTAGGGGATTAATGCTAAGGGAAACTTAGCATTAGTTCCCATGTTCAAAAAATTGATTGAATCCAAATCTTAAATCACGATTTATCCTAAGTTTGGCCAGACCCTGGCCTCGATGTGAGGCCAAATAAGATGGTGAAAATTCTGATTGGTCCAAAAAATTGATTTATGAAATATAAAGTTGGAAACTTAGGTTAATGAGTATGTTTTTACTGTTTTTTATGGATTCGCGTGTAGAACTAATAGTAACCGGCCAAAACCGATTACTATAGTCCCTGCCAGGCCCGGAGGGCAGGGACTAATAATGAAAGAGAAATATTAATAATGCCGCTTCTATATATATACATACTCACACACTTCACTTTTAACATTGGTCTAGTATTTTGTTTTTATGTGTTCCTATAATAAACATGGTTATAATTGTGAAAATCATTAAAAATTGAAAACTAAGAAGAGAAACAAAACACAAGTTGCAAATACTCCATATGAGGGTGGTTAGTTTTTTGTTTTTTATGTGTTCCTATAATAAACATATAAAATGTTATAATTGTGAAAATCATCAAAAATTGAAAACTAAGAAGAGAAACAAAAACACAAGTTGTAAATGCTACATATGACAGTTTTTGTATATTATAAGATTACACCTAATCATTGTCCTTGTCTTCCTTATTTGTTAGTATAGTGAACACATAAAAGGTTTTGAATTTGTAAAAATGAATAAAAATAATTAAAAAACTAAGGAAACTAGTTTACAAGTTATAAGTACATAATATTATATTATATTATGGATTATAATTTTGTTTCATTTTCATTTGATTAATGTATTGGTTCTCCTTAATTTTTGTTATAATAAACATAAGAAATTTTATAAATTGTGACATTGAATAAAGTTCATACTAAATAGATAAATCATGTTAAATTATCAATACATTTGTTTCATATTTATTATAGTTCTATAGGACATTCCACTTACCATTTTAGTCATTCTATTTAGTTTTAGTTATCACAAACATATGAAGTACTATGAAACATGACAATGAAAATAATAGTTATATCTAGAAAGAGAATTACAATGACTAATGTTTATTTCAACCTTCATCATTTCATAAACATTGTCTTCCTTAATGTCTTTGTTCTCATAGTTCCCTATAATAGACATTATAAAATGTCATGAACGTGAATATTAAATAAAATCAGAAAAAGAAAGAAAAATAATGACACAAATTATGTATCTGGTACGATAGCCTTTGTTCTCATGCTTCCTACTTTCATCATTCTTTGTTTTAGAATCTCCATCATTGGTCATTTTAGTAGATATTTTCATAGTTATTAACTATAAAGAAACCATTATCCAAAGAATCATAAGAGAAACAACAAAGCAAGCGAAATACCTAAATTTTTGAGGAACTTATTGGATCTTGGGTTTGATACTTGCAAATATTTTCAAGTATTCAACATCATTGTCATTTGTGACTATGTTTATACAACACATAAAACTAATCTTCCATATGTCCAATTTGTCTTACCTTATAATGCTTATACTTCCACTATAAGGAAAATTTGGGGCACGATAAATATGATTTACCTTGCAATGCTTGTGTTTGTGTCGGAAACAAACCTAGTGCACGCTAGATTATTGTCAACTTACAATTCCTGCATTCATGCTAAAATTAAATCTAATATTTTATATATTTATTTTAATTTTCAATGTTTTTTTTTGTATTATAAAAAAATTTATCACGTTTTAGATTTGTTTTCAGCCCTACAATGCTTTTTTGTTTTAGCTAAAAACAAATCTACCATGCACAGGTTTTTTGATTCCTTGCAATGCTTGTGTTTTGGATGGAAACAAAATTATAGCATGTGCTAGATTTGTTTTACCTTGTACTTTGTATTTGTGCTTGAAACAAATATAATGCACATTAGTTTTATTTTACCTTTCAATTCTTGTGTCTATCTTGGAAACAAATCTAGCATGTGCTAGATTGTTTTACCCTACAATGCTTGTGTTTCATCTCTTATTTTACTCTACAATGCTCTTTTGTTTTTCCTTACGCTAGATCATTTTGACCCTGCAATGTTTGTCTTTGTGCTAGAATAAAATCTAATGGGCACTAGATTTGTTTGACCTTGCAATGCTTATGTTTGTGCTACAAACAAATCTAACACATGTTAGATTTGTTTTACCTGGCAATGCTTTTGTTTGGGCTAAAAATAAATCAAACACATAGTAGGTTTTCTTTAACATTAAATTCTTGTTATTGTGCTACAAAAAAAAACTAATGTGTTCTAGTTTTGTTTTACCTTGCAATACGTACTTCTTTCTAAAAGAAATTATGGTGGATGCATGATCTATTTTACCTTGCAATGCTTGTATTTTTACTAGAACAAATATAGTCTTTGAGATTCTGGATTCAGATATTCCACAATGTTCATTTTCATCTTGTCGATTTTTAGAGTCTAGAACAAGAATGAGTCTTGTTCTAGACTCAAAACATCGACAAGATGAAAATTAACACTGTGGAATATTCGAATCAATAATCTCAAAAACCACACCATAGAAATCTACAAACCAAAATCTAGTCTTTTAAATTTCCTTTACCCGATAATGCTTGTGTTTATAATAAAAGAAAACCTTAGGTGCCATACATTTTTTTTATGTTGCACTATTGGTGTTTTTGCTAGAAACAAACTTAGAGTGTGCTATATTTGTTTTACCTTGCAATGCATGTGATTATGCTAGAAAACTAGAGTTTATTTTACTTGGAATGTTTATGTTTATGTTAGAACAAAATGTAGTGCATGCTAGATTTGTTTTGCTTTATAATGTTTGTGTTTTTGTTGTAAAAAAATATAGTGCGGGCTAGATTTTCTTTACAATTAAATGATTTTTTTTTGTTAGAAATATATCTAGCGTGTGCTAGATTTGTTTCTGCTCCTACAATGCCTTTGTTTGTGTTAAAAACAAATCTACCACACTAGATTTGTTTTACCTTCAATGCTTGTGTTTGGGATTTTGTTTTACCTTTCAATGCTATTGTGTTTTTTATTACACTAGATATTTTTAATCTTACAAAGCTTGTATTTGAGTTAGAAACAAATATAGAAGGTTCTAGATTTGTTTTACCCTGCAATGGTTATGTTTTTTCTACAAATAAATATAGAACACTAAAACCCTACAATGATTTTTTTTGTGCTAACAACAAATCTAGCGCGTACTAAGTTTGTTTTAACCTTCAATGCTTATGATTATGCTAAAAATACATTTAGTGTTTGATAGAATTTTTTTACCTTACAACAATTGTTTTATGCTCAAACAAACCTAACGTGTGCTAGATTTGTTTTACCTTGCAATGTTAATTCTTGTGCTAGAAACAAATCTAGTGCGTGATACATTTGTTTTACCTAGCAATGATTATGTTTATGCTAGAAGGGAATATAAAACATATTAGATTTGTTTTATTTTGAGATGTTGGTGTTTGTGCTACAATTATTTCTAGCCCTGCAATGATTTTATTTTCAATAGAAATAAACCTAGTGCATGCTAGATTTATTTTACCCTAAAAAAATTTGTTTATGGTTTTGTTTTACCATGCAATGCCTTTTTTTCTTGTTACACTAGGTTTGTTTTACCCTACAATGCTTTCCTTTATTCTAAAAAAAAATTTTAATGCATTGGATTTCTTTTAACCTACAATGATTGTGATTGTGTTATAAATAAATGGAGTGTATGTTAGATTTGTTTAACCTTTCAATGGTTTTATTTGCGCTAAAAAAAGTTAGTGCACACTAAATTTGTTTTACCTTGCAATTCCTCATGTTCATGTTGGAAACAAATATAGTATGGGTAAACATGTGAATTTGGGCTATACTTTTGCGGGAAACAACCCTGAAAAATGAATAATCACTCTTTTTCAACCGAACTATTTTTTTTGGCCAAATTAGTAAACTTAATGCAGTCGAACCATTATTGTCATTTACATTAACATTGACCATTAAACAATTTTTTACCTAGAGTTGGAAAAATCAGAAATAATTTTTTCTAGTCGAATTGTGAATTCGATCAGAATAATAATTGAGTCAAAATTATTAATTCAACCAAATTAATGTTTATATATATCATGGCCCGGATATCGCATAAGGATTTTCTGCATTGTTAGTTTACCATTGTTATTCATTCGCCATTGGAGGAATTTTCTGCACTATAGATGCACTAGAGGATTGACTTTCCAATATTGTATGTGTTGGCATGGAGGTTATTTCATATTTTTTGGTTTTTTACTGCAATGTTTACTATTTTATTTTTTATTTTTTAATGGCTACTTTGGAGGATTGGGTGGCACCATTCCTCATTGTCACTCGAGGCATCCTTCAGCCTCCACTTCCTCTTATAAACCTCCTCGTCCTCCTCCTCATGTTAGCCTCCTCGTCGTCCAGACCAGATATGCAAGAAACAACTGATATTTTTTTTACTAGAAATTTCAAGAAAAAATCAAAAGGAAGGAAGGCCTGGAGACATATAATGTATTTGTTATAGAGGAACTAAACTATATTTTTTTTGGTTTGAGAGGGGAATTAATCTTCCATAGGACCTTCCACTACCAAATTTTTGGTCCCTCTTAAATGTCACCAATCCATCACATACATGTCAAGCCATTGGATTCTTTCTACGATAGGATGTAAAAAATATTGTAGAGGGATTGGTGTATTTGTTGTGATTGTGCTCAAGACTAAAAAAAATTAATTTCACTTTTGGTTAAGGATATGGACATAAAAAAGGTTATAAGTGCCTATATGTGTGGAAGTTAGGCAGATAATGATGTGTCAATTGTTGGTCATGAATATGCATGGAAGCCAAGTACATAATGATGTATCCATTGGTAGACACGAATACACATATAGGTTATATATTGAAAATGAATCATGTTTGAGATGTGTGAGATTGCACAGAAATATATATATATATATATATAGCCATTGAATTCTTTCCACAATAAGACGAACAGAGTATTCCAGAGGGATTTATGATCCCCTTGACATGTTTTATCTAATGAAATCATCTTTAAGGATAGGCGAACATGCTAGTGGGTTCTGAACATAGTGTGCATAGAGTATCCTTCCCAGTCACTTTAGCATTAACTAAAATAGGAACTTGAACTAGTGGTAGAGGAAGAATGCATTTTTACTAAGCATGATGCTTCCTTCACAAGGCTGACATCGTAGATATAATCATCCATCTATTATTCTCCATCTCGGTAGTAGTAGGCACTAGGCTCTAGGTTCAGACAACTTCTTGGCTTGTCTAGCTCACAAGTTTAATATTTGTCAATTTCTTCCTCAAATACCCTACACCATTTTTGCTTCACCATCTCACAACGTAGTATATGCCCAGTAGCTTTAAACAATTTGTATGAAAATTCCCAACTATACATGTGAGTACTTATATTTTATTGGATTAAAATTTTATAAATGAAGATTCAGAGAGAAAATGTGATCATCTTACATTCAATTTGTAGATATAATTTCACATGGTATGGGCAATCGAACTTAGACACTGTTCATGAGCCTCATCATTGGGTAATTATATGGGCATTAATTCACCTCCTAGCTTAGTCAAACCAGCCTTTCTCACAACCTGTTACATGTTTTATAGTATATTTCATTTATGAGATGAGTTACAGTTGAATATTATGCCTAGTTTACTAATATGCATTGAATGTAGGATTGAAGGAGAAAATCAAGGAATTTTGCAAATACTAAGGTTAATACTCGAATGGAACAAGGGAGAGGGATTTTAGGAGGTAAATTCTCCTCATTTACTTGTCCCCCATTCAAATATTCCTTCATCCATCACACCAGCTCGAAGTGCAAGAAAACAAGCCATGAGGATTAGAAGGCAGTCGAGCAAGTGAGAGACAAGGAGATATCTTATCTCGAGTTAGGGAGCTGAGCCTCCGTGATATTAATGAAGTCATTGGGGACTTCAGCTGTATAATTAGAGAGTCCTAGAGTCTCATTAGGATTCAAACTTTTGTTGTAAATCTCTATGCTATTTTTGAGCTCTAGACTTGTGAAAGTTTTACGGATGTAGTTTTCTATTTTGGTAGTAAGAATGAGTTTTCTTTTGAGACTGAACTGAGTTAACTCAAAGGGATTAAGCTCTTGGGTTAGGGCCCAACCCTAGCAGCCAAGGATCCTCTTTCTTGTATATGTATGTTTAGTTTAGTTTCATAACTTCATTGTTAATTTTCTTTTAGATGCATTTTCGTTGCAAGTAGTGTAGATTGGATTGGTTCTTTATTAGTTTGCTTCCATTTGTACCTTACTTAAGTAGAAAGTTACCAGAGATAAAAGGAGAACCACAAGGTTTTCATCAGGTGTCTCGGCCTCACTTCCTCCCTCTGGGATCATGACTTGAGGAAGGGACCCTTATGCAGCCCCAAAAACACAAATTTCTATTTCTTTTATAAGCTTTGAAGGTTGGTGTATTTAAATTAGAATTTGGTCAATTTTGAAAAGTTGGAATTCATTGTCATATTTTTCATCTTCATTTTTTCAAGATATCTCATCCATTCTTTCATTCCTTTCAACAACTTTCCTCATGCACAATGTAAGTAGTTAGTCCATTAATTCTGTTTTTCTAGTTTATGAGAATGTTTCTTGTTTAAATCTCTTTTTGGAAAATATACATGTTTTATGTAGAGTAGATGCTTCAAGAGGAGACAAAGACTTCATAGCCATCAACCACCTTCCACTCCATCCACCATAGCCATTCCTTTTTTTCACCATCACCTTCACTCCTTTTCATCATTTTTCATAGAAATTCTTCCAAGCACATTGAGTAAATCCAACCATCTCCTAACTTCGTTGTTGACCTTTGAGTGATCATAGACCTTCTCTCACTCCATTCCACCCATGAACTACCTTTCCTAAGGTTTCCATCACCTCCAACACCTCACGTTTTTCTCTCTGCTGTATCTTGTAGGTTTACATGGAATCTTGTAGGTTTCCAGTACATCCTGTAGGTTTCTAGTATATCTTGTAGGTTATCGTGAAATGGCCTATTTTGAGGATGAGTTGAGGGAAAACCACTAGGAAGTCACCAAAAGCCTCCCAAGGGTCTCCCACACCATCAAACCATCTCCTGACTCTTCCAGCCATCCTTCGACATCCTTAATTCACCTGGCACATCACCAAAAGAAATTAGTTTGCATACTTGATTTTGCATGAAAAGAAAAAAACACAAAAATAGATTTATTTTAGTCCCTTTACTTGAAAATTAGTGATGTTTCATGCTTCTTACTTCCATTCTTAGATAGTGGCATTTGGTTCATAATAATTTAGCACTATTTCAAATTATAGTTTCTCGGCAGTTAATTAGGAAATGGTGTGATTTAATATTGAATTTCAGTCTTTTCCATTACTGCGGTAGAGTAGCTCTCCCTTAGAGAAGGTTCCATTTCTTCCATCAAGAAGCCAATATTCTTCTGACTCCATAGAGGCATGGCTTGAAAACCCTAGTGGTCTCTTGCGAGCTGAACCATGACAAAAGGCAGAATCATCACTATTACTTGTGTATACAACACTGTCACCTCCAAGTTTGTACGAACCCTGGGTTGATAAAGTAAAATTGGTAGCCTAGGAGTTGCAACATTCTTGCTGCAATATTGGCACTCATAACATTTTTGCTTCACTTCTGTGGAAGTTACTGAGTAATATGTGAATACTTCTTCTTTCTGTTATTTCTTGTCTCTAATTTTCTTCCATTAGTTTATTTATGCAAAAGTAATGTAGTTGCTTCCTTTTTCATTCTACATTTTCTACTTTCCTTTCCATTTTTTCAAGCAAGGTTTCAATTCAGCAAGTAGTCTTTCACTTAGTTAGTCATTTTCATCTAATCAGCAATTTCAATCTGCAAAGTAAATTCCAAGTTTGAGAAAAAAACACAAAACAAACCCAAAAAGATTTCCTTTCATGCCTCATAGGAATGGGGATAACTTACGGAACTTTTTTCCAAATACCCTCACTACATCGAGCAGCCAACCTTCCCCCTTCTTCGGTGGCTATGAATTGGAGGGACCCTCAGGTGATCAACTTGACATATTTGAAGAAGCTACAAGGGAGGAATAAGAAGAAGAACCCATTCCTACTGAACCAATGGTTGAAAATGGAAATGACGAAGGGAATAGAGAGAGAGAGCTGAGGGTGCCTTCCCCATTAGGGAAACCAATGGGGACACAAAGATGAAAAATATAAGCCCCTCTACCCTACCTCACTTCCATGACTTGACCACAGAAGACCCTAACACTTTCCTATTTGAGCTTGATGTTATATGCTGAACCTATGACTATACAGATGATGAGAAAAAGTTAAAACTATTTCCATCTACCCTCAAGGATGTAGCATTGTGCTGGTTCACGGGTTACCTCGGGATAGCATCACAACTTGGGATCAGATGTAGAAAGCCTTTAACAAAAAATATCGAGACTATTGTTGGTCAAAGGATACTAAAGAGGAAATTTTTAGGATGACCATAGGCAATCATGAATCCCTAGAGGATTACAAAGAAAGATTCTAGCTTAGTTACAAAAGCACCAGGCGCACACTTGACCCTGAGTCACTAAAGTTGGTCCTACTTAGGAGAGTATGGAAAGATATTATGGATACCTTAAACTTGTTGTCAGGAGGATACATCTACCGACTACCCTATGAGGATATCAATATTGGTTTTAGAAACCATTCTAGGGTAGTTAGGAAAAATGGTAGGGGTAGTCAACCTATGTTCAGTAAATTCTCTTCCAACTTATCCATCAAGGGTGAAATTGGAAACATGCTGGAAGATTTCAAAAGTAAGGGGCTACAAACCCTTGCCCTGCAAATGGACACTATTGTTATAGCTCCAAATCTCACCATTATGGTTTGTGATGCTACACCCATGGCCTAGGGCAACCCCTCCTTCCAGACCTGGTCCAAAATCTAAAAAACAGTGTTTTATTCCCTGTAC
>APFE031203518.1:147541-165051 GCA_000404065.3 Pinus taeda | reverse complement strand
TTAGTGCCCGTGGCCTCAATTGTTCCCAACCAATTCCTAACTAAAAAACTACTTTGGAATTGGTATAAAAAGACATCAAAGGGAAGGCCTAAGGGAGGAGAGAAGAGAGAGAAAGGTTACTATACTGAGTTTTCCCCCTGATCAGGTCTGAAGACCCTTGTGCCTTCTGCACTTCCCCCATTTGTACAGGAAACCCTTGTTTCCTTGTGATTTGATGTTCATCCTTTAGTTATGACATCTTGGAGTGAGTATTGGAAGGTGATCTACTAGAGGCTTGAGGCGGGCCGGATCTAGAAGGAGGCTGAGCTTTGAGCCTGCAGAGTGGTTCAGGTGATATTGCTCTTTTTTCATATTATTCTATTTGTCTAATAAAGAAACACGTCTTGTTCCCGAAACGCTTCTTTCTTTATGTTAATGATGTTCATAGTTGAATTTCATGCATGAATGGATGTCTAGAAGTTTGTAACTAACTCCTTTCTTACATAACATAAAGATCATTTTTTATGTGAATCTTTGTCCATATACTGCTGCAATCTTTGGAATTGTTGTTTTTGCAGGGCAAAGGAGCGGAAGGGACGTGAAGAAGGGTTTGCACCCTTGAGTAACTACCCAAACGTAGGACCTCAGGTATGTCCTTCTCACCTTAGAGATAGCTTTTTCTGGCATAAACGGCTGTGTGTGTGTATGTTTCTTGACTTAGACAACTTCTAGTCTGCTAGGGTTCCACCCAAGAGCCTTACGGGATAATATCCCGCATCAGAACTGTCGACTCCACTGGGGAACAACATTCTTGTTGTTCCTAGTTGGGCGTTTGTCAAGACTATCAGGGCTGAGTAGCTTGCTGGCTTATTGTTATTGTCTGGTCTGTTTCTGACTTCTGAATTTTACCAGTTTCTTGAGTTTCTTTTTTATTTTATTTTTACCTGAAATAGTATATACACGCCGCTTTCTTTAGTTACAGAGGCGTATAAACGCTTGTTGTCTGAAGTAAACCCGCGTATACGCAGGTTTCCTCTGACACAGTCGCGTATACATGCATTCTGCACTGTATGCAGTCACGTATACCTGACAATTTTTAGGATTTATAAACCTTTTTGTATTTGGAGTGTTTCTGGTGCTTTCAGTCAGTTTTAAACAGTCATTTTTGTCAGTATCAATTCTCTGTTTTACAGCAGGCATCCTTACTCCGACTTCTCTCTAATTATAAGGAGTTTTGGTCTTGTTTTTGTGTTTGCAAGTTTCATCATCTTTTTTACTTTAAACACACAAGATTTCCTTGTCGGAATCTTCGCTGCCCTGAGTGACCAGAGCAAAAAAGATTGTTATTAATCTTTGTGTTTAACTTTGTTTCTTGGTGACTTTGTTGTTTGCTTAACGAAATCGATTTTTATGACCAATTTTTGTTTCATCAAAGTTGTCATTTTGATACTTTCTTGGAACCGTCTTTTTGATCTTTTTTTGGTCTTTGTTACCAAAGCTTTCCTTGCTACCTTCCATTGTCGAAAGCCTTTTTGAGCACATTTGTTTTTTGTTGAGTTTTCATTCCTTGTTGGGTGTCAACTTACAAAAAGTGTTTCTTTCTTGTTTCAATTGAGAAGCGTCCGTTTTTTGTTGAAAGCATTTTCAAAAAGACCCTTTTGTTTCTACTTTCAAGTGAACCTTTTGAAAAGTTAGTTTTTGCTTTCTTGAATTGGCTTTTCATTTTGTTCCCTTTTGCTGAATGAAAGTGTTTTTGTTATCTTGAGTTTTGCTTTTAGTATTTAGACGAATTGTAGCATCTTAGATTCCATCTAAATATTGTAAGTGGCAAAAGAAAATTTGATAAACAAAACAACTTTCATTTCTTTTTAGAGTTGTTTTCAATTCTTGCATCTTCACTAATTTGCACTAGTTTGCATAGTTAAAGCATTAGCAATTCTTTTGGTTTTTGCATGTGTGAAGTGTGTTACACGAAAAGAAAAGGAAAACTTTTTTCTTTCTAAGTGTTTCCTACAACCCATGTAGAGTACTCTTTTCATCGAAAGAAAAATGATTGCATTCATGTAGTTACTTTTTCTTTGATTTTTGATTGAGTCATACACACATCATCAAGTTTCAATTCCATCATCCCTTGACTTAAAGAACAGCCCTTAAAATCAAGCGCTAACTAAAATCAACTAGAACTGTTTCTTTTAAGTTAAATACACAAACAAGTTTTAGGATTTTAGGGCCTTGGATTAGGTGAGTAGAGAGTTAACTCTCCAAGGCCGTTTAAACTGTCAAACTTAGGAGTCTAAATAGAGAGTGCAAATCCAATATCATGAGGAAGACCAGGAAAGCTCTGGATCTGGGAGTTAAGTGTGAGGGTCTGTGAAGACAGGGAAGAGAGATACCCCCTCTCCTACTTGTCCAAACTTACCTCAAGACCGTTTCGCTTGGCTTCTGTGACGAGTTGGTATCCTTAGTTGCCACTCCTAGGGAACTACATAGGTGGCTGCGGAGGGGAATCTCATGGCACCTGAGGTCGACGTTGTATCACTCTCAACGGTACTAATGGAGGGCACCCTTGCAAAGCTTGGGGGCTTACACCGGCGCAGGCTGTTGTTAGGAGGTTAGCGTAACTTCCTCTGTTACCTTCGCTGATAGGACTGGGCCGTCATTATCCCAGACTATCTTCGGAAGGCCCCTTACTGCACTTTCTTGTATTTTGGTGTCCGGTCCTCATCACCCGGAGCGGAAATACTTGGAAGTTGTTTGACTGGCTGACTTCTTTTAGGGACTTTATAGTGAGTGCTCTTTTCTCCTTGTATATAGTTGGCTTTAGGTATTTAAGTCTAGTCACTTTTGGATTTGTGTTCTAAGTGACTTGCTTACCACTCTGCCGATCTTGAAAGACTTCTGGTCGTTCTTTCGGAAGTTGTGGAGTTGCCTCCTCAAGGGAAAAAGGTCTTGACTGTGTGTTTATATTCCTCGAAAAGTCATTTCTACATTCCCGTAGGGGAAGGGTTTGAGAATCAGTTAGATATGGCCAATATTCCTATGGAAACCAACCAAGGCACCCTTCCAAAAGGGGATCCTTGTGCTTTTCCTTTCTTTGGAAACGTTGGTACTCCCTTGATGGCCACTTTGAACATTCATGGGTTGAATGTTGGACTACCCATTTGGCTGTGGTCCACTCCGAATATTCCAAATGCTCTTGAAGCCTCTCAGTTGAATGCTTTATTTCAAGGGCATCACATGTGTTCTAATGGTTCATCTTCTTTCCAAGAAAAATCTGGGATTCTTTCTTCTCCTCCTTCTTGTAACAAGAAATATAAAAAGAGGAGAAAGAGGAAGTCAAAGAAGAAGAATAATTCTATCCCTGCATCTTCAACCTCTGCTAGTCATGTTGGAGATGGACCTTCAGCCATTGCAAGTCATGCTGGGGGCACAAGTCTAATCACTGCAAGTCACACTAGCACTTCATCCTCAACCTCTGCCAGTCATGTTGGAGATGAATCTTCAGTCGCTGCAAGTCATGCAGGGGGCACGAGTCTAGTCACTGCAAGTCATACTAGCAAAGAGTCACTGACCTCGGCAAGTCATGTTCAGGACTCTCCACAAACCACTGCTAGTCATGTTAGCGAAATGGAGGTTGATAAGAAACCTGGACGTAGAAGTTTTAAACCTAAGTTCCCTTGTAAGATATGCAAGGGAGACCATCTTACTCATTTATGCCCTGGTATTCCAGAGGTTCAAAGGGTATGGTCCGAGTCTGAAAGTTCTTCTACTACTAGATCTGATATGGTTTCTCGTCAATCCCATCAACCATTGGTTTATCATGTGGTGGCGCCAGTGCAATCGCTGGCCAATTACTCTCCTCTTTTGGGGGGTGAAGCGCCTAACAAAAGAGTCTGCTTAATTTCTAGTACAGAGTCTTCTAGTATAGGGGGCATTCCGGTTTCTTCGAATGTTCCCCCTCCAAGTTCTAAGAGTGTTTCCTTTGATTAGGATAGTCTTGTTGAGCCTCGTCTTCCTTCCGCTACACCTTTCCAAATAAAGGTCAGAGTTAATTCCACAAATGTCTATCGATGTATGGTGGATGAAGGATCCTCTGCAAGTATTATATCCTCTTTGACTTGGAAAGCTTTGGGTTCCCCAAAGTTTTTGACAGCTCAGAGTCAGTTGTTAGCCTATGATAGAAGACCTGGTGAATCTATGAGTGTTCTTCCTCAATTTCCTATCACTTTAGGTGGGAAGACTGTCTTAATCGATATGATGGTGGCTGATAGCCCTTTAGACTTTAATATGCTACTTGGGCGTGATTATGTCTATGCTATGAGTGCTGTGTTGTCTTCACTCTTTCGAGTAATGTGCTTTCCTCATAACGGGAATATTGTCACTATTGATCAGCTTGCATCTGATAATCACCACCCTAATTCGACTTTACTGCAGAGTACCCCTTGGTTTGTTCCAAGTGTGCAAGTAGACTCTACCCCGCCACGGGTGAATTATGTGGCATTGAATCCTCAATGTTCAATCACTTCTGAGAAGGCTCCTTTGACCTATTTTTCTCCTTCTTGGGACTTGGTCCCGGCAATTGACCTTGAGATTCTTCCTATAGGGACACGGGACCCCTTAATTTCCTCTTTTTATCCTTGTAGTTCTCATGATCTTCCATAACTTGATTTGCCTTTACAGGAGGAACTCTTTGAAGCCATGAGTTTTGACTACCAAAGGAGCCCTTGGCCTAATCCCTGCAAGTGGTTTGTCTAGAAGAACTATTATACGTGAGCTTCAAGGTTGCGTAGTTCCCTATACCATATTGCATATATAAGGTATGCATTTTCAAGTTTTGTATTCTATAACACAAGATTTTATATGAAGTTTATATTTGGGATGTATTAACTTCTTGTCTAGCATTCCTATTTATGTTTATAGAACTTGGAATATTTCTACTTTAGGAATTTTTATGGTTGGTCCATTCTGACAGGTATTGGTTCTCGAAACTTCCATATAGGTTAGGTTTTTATGCCTACATTGTGAACTTATCAGTTTCCTTTCCCATTTTGGCCTTAGGATCGACCCCACCAAGTTATGCTGCAGAACTTTCTCATTGCTTAGAAGTATCATGACTTGTGTGGTAGAGCTTTACTTATCATGGGTGCCCTAGTTAGTACCTTGTTGTCACTTGGCACTCATGCTGATTTTTCATCCCTAAGCTCGAGAGTCCTCTTTTGCACCACCATGACTTATGTGATGAAGACTCATTCCTCTTTACTTATTTTCTTCCTTCTGGCCTTATACCCTAGAGGCTCCTTCGTGTTGAGTTGTACTACTACATTGCATTTTGACCATTTGCACCTTTTGGCCTTGAGCCGGCGTCACTTGGACTCCTGTTGAAGCCAACTTTTGACCATGATGACTGAAAAATCAAACTTGCATCCCCTTGACTCCTGCAACTTGACACACCCTGACCCGTGGAAGGAACACACCCTTGAGTGTCTTTTATCAGTTTTCACCTCCCTGCATTGAGCACAGGATTGTTCCAATCCCAGGAACTAGATCATTTGTTTCACCGATACTCGTTCTTTCCACTGTACTTTAGCATTCTTTTATTCTTTTTCTAGCTTAAAGGAAAAGACAAAAAAATTATATATTCCAAAAAGAGCGGGAACGGGACAATATTTCCACTTATTGTTGGCAGCTAGAGTCAGTCATGTCGCCCTTAAACAAAGCACTCAAAACAAAGTCTCCTATGTTTGGGTGGGATTTAGTTTGACTTAGGTACGCCTTAACCTTGTTATTGAGTCAGTTCTCCCCCGATTGGTTATCTCTTCCAATCATATGGAGGGTAGGTTCATGCCTCCTGCATGACGAACTTATACAGAGTCATCATATGTTGCCACTACATTGAGTCGTGCTTTTGTTCAAGGGAAGTTAGCTTAAGTCGGCCTCTCTGTGGTGTCTCTTGACTCATTTTTCAGTCGGCCATCCCTGGTTGTTAGTGTCTTGTCTATCATCACATCATTCATATTGGTCCTTTACTCGTGCCGGTTTGAGAAGGTCTCCATTGACTTCTTGTTGGCAAGTCATGTCCTTATCGATGACAACAGCTTGCTTTGAGGATAGGCCTAGAGCCGCACCCTGGCCCTATTTTCATTATTGACAGGTCACCTTGTGCTCAGCATCGATTAGTATCATGGGTCTTTGACTGAGTGGTTTCCCTTGTGTTCGACATTAGCTTACACTATCACACATTGGGATTCGTGTAGTACCTTGGTTTCCATTTGACCCTATTGGTGGATACCTCACCTATGTGTCAACTTTCATTATTGGTTGGTTCAAAGGATTTCTGTTGTGTGCTAGCCACATCTTGTGTACGCCGGAAACGTGCTTCAGTCGAGTTACTACATCTTTTTTCGTCCGACTCCTTCCACATTATTGGCCTACAGGTTAAACTCACGCTAGATTGATGAAGGATTCCTTAATGCCTTCCTTCTAGTGGATCTTTCCCTATCGACTACAACTCATTGCTCTAGGGCAAAGATCTAGAGTCCATTTGGCAGAACCTTGGGGTTTGCAGTCATTAGTGGTAGATCCTTCGCTATTGATAGTGGGAAACCATCATTGTCTCCTGATTGATAGATTCTTACAGGTGTTCAACTCCAGCTCATCTATTCACACTTGTTAGATTGTACTGGGTACCTTGATGCTCATTATCATTATCAGTGAGTAGTCTCGCATTTGTTAACCGTATACATCAATGACCAATAATCAAACGATTTCTCACATGGTCGACTTCAGATCATTTATTCCCATGGTGTAGAAATGTAACACAGCGGTCGGTGAAGACCTCAGGTTGCATCTGCATTCATTGGTTCACTTGACAATTGCTCCTATTGCTGCTAGTTGATACCACTCCACCTTATATGTTGTAGTCATTCATGGCAACATTCTATATGTTGGCACCTGAGTTTTTAGTGTAGTACCATCTTACTCCATCATGTTCATTTGGTACTTTTGGGATCAATCTTTGATATCAGTGATCAGCTTCATCCTTCAACATCATTGACATTCTTATATGTGATATTCAGACATGTACTTGTTCAATCATGATCAGATGATCCATTATGTATTTTCCAATCTTCTATACTTGTATACTTGGTGGATCCACTTGTACTTGATATGCAGACATGCTTTACTTTCTCTGATCATAGGTATGCCCACCTCATACAATGTTTCTTTCTGATCTCCTTTTGTGGCTTGGTAGGCTGAACTCTGGTGAAGTCCTTCTCAGTTTTTGACAGGTTTCCTTTCCATGCACTTACTTAATACATTTCGGCCATCATGTACCTCTTCTGACCTCATATATTGGGGGCATCTGTTATAGCTTCAAATCTCACTCTTAATGTTTTTAATGCTACACTCATGGCCTAGGGCAACCCCTCCTTCCAGACCTGGTCCAAATACTTAAAAAACAGTGTTTTACTCCCTATACGCAACATTGCCTTGAGCTAAACATGTGTGTATGAAGGTTTGTGTATACCCAACCCGCGTATATGTCTTAAAAAACTTAAGAAAATTAAATCTCCTTAATTTCAGGTGAAGATCACGGGTTTTACCTATTGATTACCTATTAGTGCCTGTGGCCAACTATTCCCAACGAATTCCCAACTAAAAAAATACTTTGGGAGAAGTATAAAAAGGCTTCAATGGGAAGGCATAAAGTAAGAGAGAATATAGAGAAAAATCACTCCGCTGAGATTATCCCTGATCAGGTCTGAATATCCTTGTGCTTTCAGCACTCCCCCCATTACAGGAAACCCTTGTTTCCTTGAGTTATGATATATTTTCATTAGTTGAGATATCCTTGAGTGAGTCATGGAAGGAGCTTGTTGAAGACATGGGATTGGACGAATCCGAAGGATGGTTCCACATGGAGCCTGCAAAAGGAAGACTCGGGTGAAATCATTCATTACTGTATTTTAGTTATCTACAATAAAATAAACACTTATCTTGTTCCTGATATTAATCTTCTTCATGCTTATGATATTAATGTTATGATTTACATATGAATAGTTGTTTCAATTGTATAACTAACTACCTTTAAATATGTTATGAAGTTGATTTCCTTATGATGCTTGGTCCATATACTGTTATGCTTCCTCGAATTGATTGTTTTATAGGTTGAAGGATTGAAAGGAACTCCAAGAGGGTTTGGACCCTCGTTGGATCTACCCAAACGAAGGACCCCCAGGTGCACCTCTCTTCGCATAGTTTGCTTATATTAGTATCATGGTTGTATGGAATGCTTGTTTTTCATTGTAGAGAACCCCCACTCTGCTAGGGTATTGACCCAAGACCCTAGGGGACTTTGTCCCTCAACAGGGTTGATCACCCGCAACATTTGAGAGCCATCTTTTTACGGTGCTGACACTACAAAATTTGACTCAATCTACATAGATGTATGGTTTTGTGTTGGTTCTGGTCATTTTCTTGGTTTTGTAGTCTAAAGAAGGAATTCGACTCGACCCTTTGAAGGTTAAGGCAATTCTTGATTTGCCTCCACCTTCCAATTTACTTGAGTTACAGAGACTCCAAGGGAAGGCTAACTTTCTAAGGAGATTCATTTCCAACTATTCTGAAATGGCTAAAGGATTTACTCGTCTTTTGAAAAGGGAAATTTCCCTTCCATTAGGACCAGGTTGCACAAGATTCTTTTGATGCTCTCAAAGATACCCTAATCCGAGCATCATTAATGTATGCCCCTAATTATCAAAACGATTATTTCCTGTATCTCACCACTACAGGTACAACCATTGCTATGGTTTTGGTCCAAGAAGAATATGGGATTGAACATCTAATCTATTATTTGAGTTGCAATCTCAATGATATGGAAGTTAAGTATTCTTACGTTGAAAAATTAGCTTTGGCTACTCTTCAAGCTGTACAGAGATTTCGTCATTATATCCTACTCCGAAAGACCACTATCGTTTCAGATTGCAACCCTATGACATACATCTTGTCACGTCAATTTCTTGGGGGAAAATATTCGAAATGGATCGTCATTTTGCAAGAATTTGATTTGGAATTCATCAAATCCAAGTCAAAGAAATCTCTAGTTTTTTTCCAAGCTTCTTTGCGACCTTCCCTCTACTGCCATCAACTCAACAATGGAACCGTCAATTTCGAATGATTCTTTGTTTCTAATCTCGTCATCTAACCCTTGGTATGGAGATATATTGATCTATCTCCAAACCCAAACTTTCTGGCTCGATACCTCTCACTCGCAACAGTGACGTATTTGATATCAAGCTAAAGATTATCTGATCATTGGCGACACCATTTACCATCGCGGTATCGATACGATTTTACGGAGGTGCCTCACACATGAGGAAGCTGAGAAAGTTTTGAATGATTACCATTCTAGTGGTTGTGGTGGACATTTATCTGGTTATGCCACCACACAAAAGATTCTCCATGCTGGTTATTTCTGGCCTACCATATTTACCGATTACATTATTGTTGTCAGAAGTTGTCACGCATGCCAGATTTTTTACCGTAAAACTCAATTACCACCTACACCACTGCATCTTGTCGTCGTTGTTGGACCATTTGGAAAATGGGGCATTGATTTCATGACATGTAATCCTCCCTCGGTTGGGGGGGCATAGATATATCATTGTTGCCATAGACTGTTTTACAAAATGGGCTGAGGCAATGCCTACATTAAACAATAGTGGTGAGATGGTTGCATGTTTTTTCTTCAACCATGTGGTTGCACTATTTGGTGTACCACAAGCTATAGTTACAAATCATGGTTCTCATTTTCGAAACCATATGATGACTGAATTAACTTCCAAGTTAGGACTTTCACATGATATTTCTACTCCTTATTATCCACGGGCTAATGTACAAGTTGAAGCCATCAACAAAATCCTTAAGTGAATGCTTCAAAGAAAGATAGGAGTTCACAAACAAAACTGGCATTTGATCTTGTACTTAGCTTTGCGAGCTTACTGAACCTCGGTAAGAAACACAACTAGATTCACACGTTTTCAATTGGTGTATGGTCTGGAGGCAATCTTGCCAATACAATGCGAAATTTCATCATTAAAATTAGAAATCGACTTGTTGCGAGACACTTCTGATGAGGAAGCGTGTTTCTTAGAACTCATCCATCTAGATGAAACACGTCGTGAAGCCACATTGGTTAACGAAGCACATAAGATATTAATTAAGGCGCAATATGACCGCAATGCCAAGCCTCTCATATTCTTAAAAGGAGACATGATCTTGCTTTTTGATCAGGAAGCCGATAAATTAGGAGTAGGAAAATTTGAACCATTATGGATGGGCCCCTATATTGTCAAGCATGTTTTGGCAAAAGGTGCTTATGAGTTGGTTGATTATGATGGAATTCCATTGTTGCAGCCCCGAAATGGGTTGTATATTAAATGTTACTATGCTTGATTGTGCGTGGTAAAAAATATTGTGTATATGCTTTGATTGTGTGTGTGTCACAGTGTGACTTATAGAGTTTTTATGTGGTTAAGTAATCCACTTTGCATTTGTTGCAGATGTCAGCATCTTTGGAACCATTTGTTGGTTATGCTGATGGTGCTAGTCATGGTATGCAAAACCTATCTTCTGTAGCATGGGCCATATTCGCTCCAAGTGGTGAGTTAGTGAGTTTTCAAGGGATTTGTATTGGTAGTTCTACAAACAATATCGTTGAGTATAGTGCATTGATCGAACTCCTCTCTAATGCCATTTTTCTTGGCATTCACCGAATCATCATTAGGCTTGACTCACAACTTGTCGTACTGCAACTTATAAATGTTTATACTGTCTGAAATCCAACTATTTATCGTATGTTCCTTAGAGTTCATCTCTTAGAAAGACATTTTGATTACATTCAATATCAACACATTTCCAGGAACTTTAACACATTGAATAATTCTTTAGCAAACTATGTGTTAAACATACATTTACAACTTATGTAAAAAGTAAATTTTCAATTCACATCAACAGTTGAATAGGATTACACATAACGATATAAAAACATTGAAAGTAAAACAGATAGATGTTTAAAGTTTTTACAAAAATTTGTGTGTAAGACATGTTAGTCATCTGACATCAAAACTCAAAATGCATATAGTAAACCATCCTAAGTAGATCTAATGATGCTCATGACAACATATCACTGCCTGAGCTATCATGTGCAATAGCCTCATCCAACGGCTAGGTACACCAATAGTATGGCGTTGTAGCCTCATCTGTAACTCCTCAATCCGGGCATCCGGTATACTGAGGGTTAACCCCTCTATATGATCTTGCAACTCCGCCAATGTCTCGGTTAAATCCAAATCCTGGAGAATTGCTCTTCCGAAATTTCTCCACGCTAGTTCACCTACCTCCTATTGATGACCCATTAGTCGAACAATGCCAAAATTTGTATGCATGAGAACATTTTTAGTTTAGTCATGGAAACATCAAAACAAAAAACACATGTACAAACTTAAAAAATCAAAACACATGGTCAAAACAGTTTACACATAGCACCCCATGAAGCACCCACTAGTAATCACAAATCTGGATCTCCACGAAAATCCATCCTTGCATATGGATGCTCCTTGATGATAATGTGTTGTCAACGCAGCCAACTGAAGAATGTAGGAGGAAATGAGATTGATGACTGGCCAGCATGTCTAGCCATCAACTCAACCCATCTCTACAGTCATGGATCTCTAGGACCAGTTAAAATCAGTGACACATGTTGAGGTTGCATCAATGGGATTCTCTCTAAAGTGAAAGCAATCAAGATCGAACCATAGCCAAAAGAAATTGTCTTACCGCTCTTTACTTTGGTCAATTGTTCTTTCATTGAAGAAAGTATTGCCTCACACCAGTTGAATGTAGTTGGATCGAGACACTCGAGCGCATACTACATGTATGATCTATTCGCCAGATGAAGTGTCCCACTACCCGCCAACTTTGTGATAGTGAAGAGGATTGTTTGCAAGGGAAAATCACAAACATCCCTGATGTTTATCTTCCCATCTTTGCTATGTTGTTTACCTGGATGATAGAATTGTCGAATGTAGTCCCTCATTGATTCACCCCCACGAGCAAAACCTGAAAGAGAAATGGGGGCACCACGTCTCGACAATCTTGTAAGGAAGTAAATATCATCGATAAATATAGGGAGCACTTTCCCCCCTATGTCAAAAGCATGTTCCATTGGATCCCATGAATGAACTAAGAACTGCAATAGTTCTAATTGTTGCCTCATCACGAACAATCTAAAATATTTGAGTAACCCACAATATCTGAGGGCCTTAATAGTACCAACATCATTTAGGGCAACCATATCCTTTTCTTCATGTTCTCTTTCATGCTAAGTAAAATCCATTCTAATCTGATCAAAGTCTGAAATCAAACCATAAGCTTAGTTAGGATCCATTTCATGCAAAAAATTGAAGAGATTTTGCTGGTAAAACAGATGAAACAAATTTCTAAATTATGCCCAGTGCAACCCTGGTCTTGAGATAGTGCACTGTAGAGTAGGTACCCTTCTTCTTTACAGCACTGCAGCACAGTTTTCGATGTATTAGCTCCCAGGGCGAGGTATATTTTAGCTAGGGACCCAAAAACCCTAAAAAAATTGCCAGAAACTGAAAAAGAATGACCTTAAATGCAAGAAAATATGTAGATATCCTACCTGGTCCTGACGGCATGAAGAATGATCCACAAAATCTCCCATAATCAGTTGCTAAAGTTTGAGCTAAAAACTGACTCAGAGAAAAAAAACTGAATGGTAAATATCAAATGGTGAAAATGACTTGGTAAATTCTTTTTTTATGGTTATTTCATGTTCATTAAATGAATAAAATATAGTCTTTACCTATTTTTACCAATGAAACAGGTATGTTTAATCCATTTGGTGGTTCTTTGAGCAGGTTTACAGCTGACATAGTGAATTTGACGTGCATGATCATAAATTGTACTTTTGACCACATAGTATACTTTTATCTCTTTTTCGAGCTCTGTTAAACATCGAAAAAGGAACCCTCCTAGAATCCTCTTTAAGCTCTTTTCAGACTCTCAAAATATGAAAAGATTGTCGAATTCTTGTCCTTTTCAGCTCATAAATGGATTGGAAATGACATCTACTCAGTATAAGTTTAACCCTTTTCCGGACTGAGATAGATTACTTACAAAAAAGGAATACATTGATTGAACATGGTCAATAGGTTCTCTCTTGTATTATTTTATGATTTTTCGAACTTTAGAGACAAATTTACGAAAAATAACTTGTGGATTTTTCTTTTTTTTCCCTTTTCAAACTCTCTAAACATGAAAAGGATCGAGTTCTCATTGTCGTTAAACTCGTTAAAACATCAAATAGCGACAAACTTGTCCATCATGATAAGACCGAGTTTCACCTTCGCTAGACTCGTTAAAACTTCACATAGAGATGGATTCACTTGAAGGGTGGAATTATACTACAAGCATATGTTATCCTCCTCAAGCTTGTTTAAAAAAATAAATAGGTACTAGTCAGCAATGACTTGGGAAAATGGGAAAAGGGATAAATCACTTTATGGTAGCAAGCTGCTCTTGAACATGACACTTTCACTTCATCTCTGTGAATATTTGGGTTGGGTTATCTACTTGATGGTTATCATAGCTATGGTCTATCGCACCATCCAATGCTGCCAATTCATTCAGTGTCACTGACATGTTCAAGAGAAGTCACTCAGTAAACTTCATCCTTTGCAATACTCATAAACCTTCATTTTCATGACTGTTATTCCTAAACATTGTGTCATCAGTCACATTGTATCTTCAAAATCATCACACTCGTTTTGTGTCGTTGATGGGGGATACATCAAGGCCCTCCTGTGACGAGTCACTTCTTGTCGACATCAGCACATTATCTAGGAAGTTGACTTAGAAACACCCTTCTAGTACCTTGAGGCTTGCATACATCAATGGCAAGTTTCTCGCTTCCAGTGATAGGTTGACATCACAGGCCTTTGACCGAAAGAATTTGTATGGTGTTCAACATCAAAACATCTATTCACACCATGCAGAATGTACTGTAGTACTTTGAGAATCATTATCATTATCGGTGATCTCTCTCACATCTATTAACATCTTACATCATTGGCTGGTAATCAGACAGTGTCTTCCCATGTTTGACTTCAGATCACATTTTCACATGGTTAGACTCGTACTTGAGAAAATGATTGGACAAGATAGAAGACCCTGGATCTAGTTTCATCCATCCGGGTTGTGATTTCAGGAGAGTACTAAATCATCTGTATGATAGCTTTACACAAATGGTCATCCTATCATGGGTCTATATCTATAGACGACTATCTGATTTAATGTACATGTAATGAAAAGTTTATATGTTGAGTATGGGTATGCCTTCTCTCATCAATTCATGAAAAAAATCAAATATATCATGATATTATGTATTGTAATCAATGCAAGTCACATCCGCTTCAGATCCTCCTCATCACATCATAAAGCATATAACTTGACATTATCATTTTCGACTTCATGCTTTAGAGGGAAATTGTTGCAAGTCTATTTGGGCACATCACTCCTAACAATCAGATCAATACAATTAGGGCTCATCACACCCTAATTCATTTGTTACATGCCCTAATCAAGTCATCAAATTGAATGCTTCCATCCATGAAATTTTCCTAGCTTGAAACCCTACTAAAGTGCCTCCTTGGGAGACCAGCGCAGGCTTGGTCAGGGGTAACTACACAGCAAAGTAGGTAGGCCCATTCAAGCCTACACTATAGTGCACTTAGGCCCACTTTGACCTACGCTTGGCGAGAATGAGCGAAATTGACATAGGATTCTAGGAATATTCCTGGATTCTAGAGAATTCTAGAAGGATGCCCAGCTCTTATTTCATCCTATGAGGTCGACTTTGGATAGGATATGGATCCATTATCCCTCTATCGTCTCATCCCTTTCTCCATGGAAACTAACTCCAATTTTGGAAAACCATTCAATGCCCAATTTATGACATAGCCACTTGCATTTCCCTATAAATTGACCACTCATCATAGTGATCAGGGGTTGGAATTTGAAGATTGTAGAGAAATATTGTTGGTTTGAGATTTGAGTTTATGTCAAGTAATGTTATGTTGTTGGATTGATGTGCTTTTGGTGTGACGAGGGTTTGGACTAAGCTGGATGAGTGACAAGGGATCGAACCACATTGGGTGTAACTCTTCCTTCTACACCAATAAAGTTGTTTGTTCCTTTTCCCATATTCTTGTTCATATCTATGATGCGTATATGTTTAAATGTTGTCGATTCCATTTGTTTATAGTAGATAGATCATGTACTTTGATCATTTTGGTCTTCTATTTTTGTTCACAGGTACCAATTGAGTGGATTCGGTTCGAGTGGGAGCGATGGGAGCAATTCAAAGGAGGTCAAAGGAAATGAAAGATCACAAGTAAGTTCCTTCATCTCATCTATCTATTATAGGAAAATGTTGAACCACTTTCTTTCTTTTTTTTAAGTGTAACTACCTACTTATGGAAAATGTACTTATCCGTAGGTATAAATTCCATATAACATGCAGGAAAGCAATCCCCAACTTCCTCACTATCATATTCCTTTGTTGATTTCATTTGTTTAGATTTTCTGCATGCTTCATCAATTACAACATCAATTCTTTCAACAATTTTTCGAAGTCTTTTATTATAACATTTGTATCCTTTTCTTTTGGATGAATAACCAAGAATAATTCCTTCATCTACTCTGGGTTCGAACTTACCAAGTTTTTTATCATTCCTTTTGATGAAAAATTTGCTTCCAAACACTCTAAAGTGTTTTACAGTAGGAGGCTTACCATACCAAAGTTCATATGGAGTTTGATTACTATTTATCTGAACTTTTGTTTTGTTGAGAATAGTCACAGTAGCGAATGCAGCTTCACCCCAGAAGGTTGCAGGAGTTCCAGATTCATCAAGCATTGCTCGAGTCATTTGTTGAACTGTTCTGTTCATTCTTTCCACCACGCCATTTTGCTGAGGAGTTCTTGTGATGGATAATTTCCTCTTTATTCCATGTTGTTCACAAAAGTAAAAGAAATCATCTGATATGAATTCTCCCCCCCGGTCAAATCTAAGACATTTTATTTTTTGATATGATACATTTTCAACTAAAGCTTTGAAGGCTTTAAACTTTTCAAATGCTTCATCTTTATGCTTTCGTAGACCTATCCAACACATCCTAGAAAAATCATCAATAAATAAAATAAAGTATTATTCTCCACGAGGTGAATTTTTCCTTATTGGTCCACATAAATCAGTATGGATGAGTTCAAGAGGCTTACTTGTTGATCCTTATTTTTCATTGAATTGAACTCTAGTTTGCTTACTGACTTGACATGGTTTTCATATGGTATTTTCTGGGATGTCGATATCTGGAAGATCACAAACTGCCTTGAGCCTGCATGCTTTTCTTATTTGAGAAAATCTTAGATGTCCCAATCTTCTATGTGTTAAGTTATGGTATGTTCTATCCTTATAGCAGTTTACTTTTCTTTCTTATTATTATCCACAGATTAGCAATCACATGTACATAAAGTAAAGTGCAAATAGAACATTAAACGATCGACAGAAAACAAGCCAAGACAAGAGACACAAGATGTGGCGGTGAGCTAGGGACAAACCCCACAATGTGTCGGGAAACCCTTTGATCAAATCTTCTTTTATCTTCAATAATTTAGCAAAGAGGAAAAGTACAATAAATCTGATTTATATCAGCAGTAGCAAACCCTAGATCAGCAGCATCAGCATTAGCGGCTTCATCGTTAAACTAGGGAAGATGATATCTCACAAACTGATCGTCGGATCGGCTTGATTCCACCACCAAAGTTGCGGCTTCCAGAGGAGGCTTAGATGAACCTACAGTGCAATTCAAATGAGGAGATCTTCTAGTCCACACAGATCAAACTTCACTTCTACAGTTGCAACTTCAGTTTCAGCAGCTTCTTTCAAACTAGGGTAGTCGATATCTTGCAAACCGTCCGTCGGATTGACTTGATTCCACACCAAAAGTTGCGGATTTCAGAGAAGGTTCAGATGAACCTACATCACAGTTCAGATGAGGAGATATTCTAGTCCATGCAAGTCAAACTTTACTTCTGCAGTTGCAGCTTCAGTTTCAGCAGCTTCTGGCTTCACATGTGTGAGGGAGAGACCCTTTTCTACACAGTAGAGAAGAGACTCTTTTCTGCGTAGTAGAGAGAGAGATGTGATGATATGAGTGAGTCCAAATGAGGAAAATTCCTCCTATATTTATACACAACGTTGGTGTTTGAATAGATGCGACTGTTGAGCTTCTGAGCCTACATGAGTTGTAGGTCGGCTTGATAATAATTCCATAATCAAAATAAATTCATATCTCCATGAATACTTATCGGAATCGGATGATCTTTATATCAATCCTAAACCTCTCGACGAGAGGAATCTAATAAAAATATTATCAGCCATGAATAA
>APFE031203518.1:108639-139641 GCA_000404065.3 Pinus taeda | reverse complement strand
CTGATGGACCTCCTTTTCTCATTTCAAAGGTAGTTAGGATTCCATGGAGTTGAGTCACAGTAATAGTTTGAAGATCCTGTTTTTCTTCTATGGTGGACACTTTTGAATCAAATTTAGAAGACAAAGATCTCAAAATTTTCTCAACTAAAGGAGCTTCCTTTATCTCTTCACCCAGATTCTTCATACAATTAACAATCTCATCTATATGTAAAAAGTAACTAGCAACACTCTCATCACTATGCATCTTAAGCGTTTCATACTGAATTTTGAGATTTTGAAGCTTAGCACGTTTTACCTAAGAGTCTCCTTCATAGCTCTAAATGATTTTGTCCCATATTTCTTTGGCTGTCTTGAGCTGCATGAATTTGACAAATTCTAATTCTGGCAGACTTCGTAATAATGTATTGACAACTTTGGCATTGGTTTCATATAACTTCTTACCTATAGATTCTGTAGGAATTGCTGCTGGAGATTGATATCCTCCTTCCATGATTTCCCAAACATCAGCTCCAAGCAATTGTAGATAGGCTTTAATTCTTATTTTCCAATATACTAAGTTGCTCCCATTGAAGATTCGTGGTCTGATGGATCCCATGCCTTCGTGATTATTCATGTTGAAAGATATTCCTTCAAGCAATCAAGCTTCTTCTGAAGGACCTGCTCTGGAACCAATTGTTGGAAATAATACTGAGAGGGGGGTGAATCAGTATTATCAGATCAATAATTTTTCATTTCCTAAATAGATTTATATACGCTACTTCTATGAAGTGAAATAGTGTGTACACGCTACTGTGATTAGTGAAACCAACGTATACCTAGAGAACTTGCGATTTAGTTCATTTATCTTGTGTTAATATATAACCAATGCATCAATAACCTTTTAAACAGTGCAGTAAAAAACAGAATAACCATCATACATAAGTAACACATATGAACACCAAGATTTAAGGTGGAAACCCAATGTGGGTGGAAACCCAATGTGGGTGAAAACCACTTGTTGATGTCGCCTCTATCTTCTTTTAATAATAAGAAAATTTGTTTACAATCTTGTACTGGTGCAGACTCATACCACTACAGAGGCACCCACCTACAGAAGGCTACAACTATCTCTCATTTTCCAGCTTGTATTGGAAGGGAGCTACAACCCCCTAGCTCTTGTACTAGCCAATGTGTTTACTAGTACGTAGGCGCTTGCCTACAGAAGGCTACGACCTTCTCTCTTTCTCCAGGGACCACGTCTCATAAATTTTTAGACTGGATGCCCCTGGTAAAAAACAATACAGATGAAGGCCTCATTTCATCAAATTTTCATACTAGACCCATCAAAAACTTTAAAACTCAAACTGCATCAACCAACAATCAGTTAATCTGAACAATGAGATCAATGTACCAAAAACACTATGCTGAACCCAGAAACCTACATCATCATTCAAAATCAGTTGCAACCTCAAAAATCATGCATCAAAATGTATACACTACTTTACTGAACCCAACCTGCGTGTATATGCTACTTCCTTTAATCAAACCTGCGTATACCTTTAAAACTACTTAAACATAAAACTTTTGAATCAAGTTTGTACCAACCAATAATATACTGAACATCTATTGTCAATTTACAAATCCTTACACTGGCAGTAGTAGAGATTACCCTTCTCACTTATACAATCAATCAATTAGATATCAAACTCCTCATGCATTCAGTTTTACATTCAGCTCTAAGAAGACTTCATTGGCAGAAAGTAGTAAAACAAAAGTACTGATCAAATAGATCAGTCATCTCTGAACAACATACCTTTCTTTTGCATACGCTACTTGGATGAGCCGATCAAGCATGTATATGATACTTCACCAAAGCGAACCAGTGTACAAATCTACAAATATTAACTCATAACTTCGTTGCTATTCCAGACTTCAGAAAACCTAGATCATGACATTCAAAGAATAAAACAGGTGTACACAATTAGATCTGGCCCAACCAATATCAGATCATTCAATGATAATTCATTTTAGGTCTCATGATCTTAATCCAACATTGAATTCAAGGTGCACAAAATATTTCAGATCAAATCACCAACATAGCCCCTACAACATAAAATATACTTTAGATAGAAGTATTCCTTAGAAACCCTTTTCACTTTCACATCCTAGCCTTATGATCTTCTCCTCCTTATATAGTTTTAGTTTTTTCTCAATACCTCGGACCAAAACCACTTAGTACCCATGGTATTCTTGGGTGGGATCAAATAGTCGTTACTCCGCTCAATATTATGGGCTAATACCATGGTATTGACCCCTGGTATTCTCTACTCTTGAAATTCCTTGATTTTCCAACCTGTACGCACTTTTCCTCTTGTGGGAGTGTGTGTATACGTACATGCGTTTCTTGTTCATTGCTTGACTAAGTGGACCTGCGTATACATCTTAAACTGCTTTTCACCATCCTTTACCTTAAACTGCTTCATTCTGATTAGTAGACTTTAGTTCCATCTTCCTGTTCTTTTGTAACAATGCCTTGTTACATTTGAATGGATTTGTTACACTGTAGGTTGCCTTTCATCAAACTGAACTAACCTGTGAGTGAGTTTCCATCAAGGACAACACTTGTATCATAATGCCAACAAGAAGAATCTCGTTGGATCAAGAGAAGGGTGTCTCCTTAAGTGAAGAACATCTTGAAGAAAGGAAGAAGAATATCTCATCAAGAATTTAACATAGCCAAGGTATATATCTAGACAAATAAGTGAAGAAAAGGACGAAGTGTTGCAGAGAAAAGTGTTGGAAGGAGGAATTCCATGTGTTGGGGAACATAGTGTAGAAAAGAGGAAGGACTTGACTTTTGTTTAGAGGACATCCCATTCAAGGGTCTAGGATTTGGAATTGATCAATAAGAAGCTTCAATAAGAGAAACTTACCAAAGGGTTTTCCTCTCTAAGAGAGATAGATTTTAGCCCTGGAAGAGAGCCAACATTTGTGTTCTTGTCTTTTTTATTTCGATAGCAGTTTGATGAAACACTGTCTATAATAATAAGAATAAGATCAAGCTAATATAATTGTATATGTGCATCACAAATTGTTATCAAGAAGTGAAGAATCCTAACAAACACCAATTCCATTTATTCTTCAACAAATACAAGCACAATGAATTCATTTAGAACACATTCTCTCACAAGAAGTGTGATATCTCTTGTATATGGGAAAAGTTCAAAGTTTGTTTCCTAGAAGCCAAAGTAAGTGCAATTTTGGGGAAGTATAAGGAGAAGAAAAAAATTGAAATTTTGGTGCCTCTCTCTCTCTATTGTGTGCCCTAGATTGGGAGATTGAAGTCTTCCAAGTTTCACTGATGTCGAAAGTTGCCTGATGCCGAAAGCTACTACCTAGTCGATGTTGCTAGAAAAGAGGTCGAAATTCTGAGAGGGTGACTTGGTGTGGAGGGAAGGTCTGATCTTTGTCTAGGGTGAAGAGTCTCAAAGAATACTATTGAAAGAAATAATTTCTTGACTAGGTTTTTCCCAGGGGGTTTTTTCCCTAGCATAGTTCCTACATCTGGTGTCTATTGTTTTATGTGTTACTACTTTTTTAATTGCTTAATTAACTAAAAGAAATAAGATATAAAGAATCGTAATAACAATAAAAATCACAAATAATTATCAAGAATAAGAAAATATTTCTGCCTTTCTAGTTTTCTAACATGGTATCAGAGCTTTGATGAAGAAGGAAGAAAAAGGCAGTCTCAAGCACTTGATTAAGGAACTATTAAAATGGATTATCTCAGGGAAGTAATCTACTATATTCAAGGAAGATGTCTAAAAAAATCAAGGGAGAGAACAAACTTGAAGGGGCCTCAAACTACAAGTCCTGGAATAGGAGGATTGACCGCATCCTTGAAAATAACAAGGTACTAGACTTGGTCAAAGCAAAAGTAAAGAAGCCTATAGAGGATTCTAGTGATGCTGAAAAAGTGAAATTTAAGGAACTAGATTTTGTGGCCATGACTCTAATGGTAGAAGCAATAAATGACAATCGTGTCCCATTCATAGCTAACATCGATCATGCTCAGGAAATGTATGAAGCCTTGTCAAAGTTATTTACTATTAAAAACATTGGTCAAGTAGCAAGTTTAAAGAATGAGCTAAGGACCACAAAAATGACTAAAGAAGACACAGTGGCATCCTACTTTGTGAAAATAGCAGGAATCAGAGATGATATTTTGGTCATTGATGAAATTGTTCTAGACAAAGAACTCATGACCACTTCCCTATTAGGATTACAACCTACTTGCGGTGCATTTTCTGCAAGACTTAACAGTTGGAAGGTAGTTCCCACCTTTGAAGAACTATGGACTTCCTGCAGTCATGAAGAATTAAGGATCTCATTAGCTACCAATCCTGAAGGAGTATCAAATACGTGAATTTTTCAACATAAAGGAAAGAAATCGAAAGGACCAAGGAAGAAAGTTGGCATGTCTAAGATAGAATGCTACCAATGCCACAAGAAGTCACTACAAGAGTGGTTGTCCTGACAATCCAAAGAATAAGAAAAGAGATGGAGATCATGCTAACATTGCTGAGGAAGGAGACCCAAAGAAAAAAAAACCCAAATAATTTGATATAAGGGACTTTCATTATTAATTCCTTTGCTTTTAGATATTTTATTTTTTATGTTTAGAATTTATTGGTTTTAACATGTTTTTGGAAAAGACTTTTATTTTGTTTTATAAGCTTATAGGTATCCCTCAATCTTTGAAGGGAGCCCCAAACAACTCCCAAAGATAAGTATCTCATCTCCTTTCAATTTTTGGTTTCATATACTTGTTTAAGTTTGTATTATATTAATAGTAATCACCATTCCCCTTCTATTGCCTTGATCAAGAAGACATCTTCTATATCCTCAAGAAGTATGGAATAAATCCACCCAAGGAAAGGTTAGTCAAGAAAAAAAGGTATGCCTTAAACTATAATTGATTGATTGATTTATATTAAATATTTAGTCATTTGACAATATATTACTAACATTGTTACGTCTAGCTATATTGAATCATAGTGATTCTTGTTTTGTGTGATTCATCGCTTGATAAATCTACCCACCCCACTCCTACTCTTAACTGATTTTATAGAACCATAAATGGGTTCTTGGAAAACCCTAAACTAAGGGTATGCTAATGTGAATGTCTGAAACCCTAAATTGCTTAGGGATATTGTGAAATTTTATTTGATTTTTTATTGATGATGTCATGTTTGGGATTTTGGTATGATCATGAAAAACTAACTTCTTAAGGTTGAATGATAAGGTATAAAATCCTGAACCTTTGAAATATTGGTAATTTTGGGTTTTCTATGTTCTTATGTTGAAACCCTAACTCGTTAGGGTTCAGTGGAATGTGTAAGAAAGACCCTTATAATGTATTAGAAATTATTTCCTTGGTATATGTGTGTTTGTTTGATTAAACCCTAGTCTAATCAAGTTTTTTATATGTCTAACTTCTATTGATATTTCTGAAGTTGGGTTTGACTATCACATTATATGAAATGCCTTTGCATGATGATGAAACCCTAGGTATATATAGATGTGTCCATTTGGTTGAAACCCTAGCTTGGTCTAGGTCAAGTATATGTATAATGTATTAATGATGTCTAACATATGATGTGCTTATGATATACTTATGAATTCCTAGATATATGTGTTGACCTAGTTATTGATGGTAGTAAGTCTTAGGATTTAATATAAGTCCTTGTCTGAGATTCTAGGATTATGATATTTGGAAATCTATGGTTTTGCAACAACTACACCCTAGTAGGAATTGAATTCTCTAGTATGTGTGATAGAACAATCTGAGATCTATGTATATAATGATTCTTGATATTGTGAAAAATGAAATTCTAGGGATTTGGAGTTAAACCTTAGCAGAAGTAAAACCTCTGATGTATGATGAAAATAATTTGATATTTTTAAAAGATCATTGAAATATGAGTTTTAGTTGTGATTAATGGTTGATTGAAAATCTAGGGATTGCAACTAACCCTAGCGGAAGTTTGTCATGTTAATGACTAAGCTGTAATTGGTTTTGATTGATTCCTTTGTATGAAATCTAAGATTTGTAAGAAACCCAATGGAAAATCTAACATATGAATTTTGAAAAGTTGTTAGATACGTTATATTTGTTTGAATTGTTTCTAGGGTTTTATATATGTCGTAGTAAGATATGTCATACCTTTGGAAGAAGCATTGAAACCCTAGATGGAATGAAAATTGTAATGAAGTAGTCTAGGGTTTATGACAAAGTCCCTAGCAAGATGTTGAAGAGTATATGTATCTTGTTTGTAATTAAGGGTATCTTATATGTATAAATTTTAAATGCTTATGTGATTCTGATAGGGATATATTCATGCTTCTATAGTTTTGGTTGTACTTGCTATCTAAGTTGTGGAGGTACACAATCTTCAAATATGGTGAAGACACTCGTCGATGTGATAAGAATGATGAGGATAATGAGAAATTTGATGAAATGGTTGGAAGCCACGAAATATTCTCTGATGACGAAAAAGAAGAAGCTAATCTTCCTGAGGAAGCCTGAATAGAAGAGATCTCCCTAAGATTAAGAGGGAGTCTGTATGAATATTTTCTCCCTGGTTGAGAGGGAGGCATAGCTTGATTTTGATTAATGAATTTCGGAGGATATGTTGTTGCATGAGAAGTAGGAAAGAAAATTGTATGATTAAGGAATCTTCTATCAGAGACTCGATTGATAGTCCTCTCTGTAAAGTTAAGAAGCAACATCAAGACCCCAGAGGTTTGTATTTGATTATGTACGTATGAAATTATATTATTGATTGGGATTGTGATTGTATAGGGGAATCTCTCGAAGGTGTTGATAGAATGTTGGTTACCAATGAATTTGATTGGGAGATTTGTTTTCCTTGATTTGTTGGATCTAGGAGTGTTCAGGCCTTGTGAATGAAGCATTTCTTGGGAGGAAATGTAGTCAACACGTTGTGTTGATGTCTAGGTCCCGAAGTTGGAAAGGTGGTGTTGATTATAGAGCCTTATTTTGGATACACACCTGAATCTTTGGGTTGGTGGTTAGCAAGTAAGATTGATAGTACCTAGAGGAGCTGAAAGCTTGATTCCATGATGGGGCCAGCACACGTGGTCCCGATGTCGCTCCCTTTCCACTTAGTTTGTACTGTCGTTTGATATTTATGTACGCCGGATGTTGGACAAAGATATTTTGATTATCAATCTGTGTTCAATTAATTGTTTGTTTACGGAGGGTTTGTTGGTGGTATATGCGATGGACACCTGTATTGTGTTGGGATTCTAAACCCCGCCCTCGTATAGGGTTTCCGCCACCTTTGATTTCATTTGGTTCTGTGTTAGTTTTGTTACCTCCTTCCACGAGTTCTCGGCGATTTGGTGGTTTTTACAGTGGTTCTCTTCTGCGATCCTTTGTATTCGGTTGAAGCTTGGTTCCCGGATTCTTTGTGACATGAGTTGGTAGTCTGCAGTTTTAAAGGGAGTTCTGTTAGTTGGTCCGGGGTTTTGTTGGTCTGAGTCTGTTGAGCTGCATGCTTGCGGCAGTTCTCACAGCATCGTTTGTCCAATTTCTGGTGTGGAAGTGTCTCGGTCATTTGCAAAACTATGGAAACCTGGTAAGGCTCATTCCCTATTTGTATTTAGACTGTCCCAGGGTTTTCTATTGTTGATTTCTTCTATGGGTTTCTGCCTTTGTGCGTCCTCTATTCGATTTATGGTCTGGGTCTTCAATGTCGTTACCTCTGTGTGTCGATTTTCTTTTGAAAGTGGTTATGGTCTCGTTCTACAGCGACGATTCGGCTCAGGCACGGTCTTGACAAAACAATGGTGTTGTTCTTCGTTGTTTCCTGCTCCAATGCAACTGGTAAGCTTGCTCTCTCTGCTATTTCGATTTACATGTTCCTCTTCGGCCTCTAACGACTTCGACTCCTCCAAGAAAGTTCCGGGTAGCATTGTTTTATTTGTCTGTAACTTGTTTGCCTGAATATCTCGGCGTATGGGTTGGTTTAGCTGTAGGCCTCGAGCCACTGTTATGTTGAATCCTGCTTCTAGATAGGGTCTCTGTCAAGTCGTAAGAGTCGGGTTGGAAAATGTATGGGATTTTTTATTTACGTGGATGAGGGTTTACAGTTCCCAAATCCGCGAACTGGGTTTTGTTCTCAGGTTGTTTTTAAATATGGAATATGAATGGACATTAGCTTGATGACTGTAAATGAATTTCTGGAACTGAAATTTTCATTATGCTGTTAAGATTTGCATACCTGGGTTTTGTTATGGTTGTTCTTTTCGTTGTGTTGGCAAACTCTGTCTTTTCGTATGTAAAGAAATGTTTGGACGATTCTCGTTACGCGTTTTGGTTCCTCTATTGATACTGTTTGCAGACAAACGTTGTTCTTCTTATTTGAATTCAACGAATTCGGTACTCGAAGGTCTCTTTGCTTTAATTAGTCATGTGACCATGCATTTACGACATTCACACAGTAATTTCTCTGTTAAAATATTTCAGACACGAATAGGATGCTATGAGGATATGTGCACAGAAAATTTGATTATTTTTATTCTTTTCTTTGAATACTTCTCCTTCTGTTCGAAACCCTTGTTTGTGCTTTGTTTCACTCTTTAATAGCACTGTTACAACTGTTCTAACTGCTGGCAGTTTGTCCAGTTTGTCAATTAGTTACAGCAATTAATTTTCATACTGAATTTTGTTTGATTTTCTAGTACATTTTATTTTTCATGACTTTTTACAATAACAACTTAGTTGTTTCAAAACAATGACCCTAATCTAATTATTACTATTCCTAATTACAACTTATTACAGTACCCTCTAAATAACTTGATAAAAATAAAAGGAAATTAAAAGAAAACAAGTATGTTTCCCACTACATGAATAAATCCCTTTGTCCTCTTCAGAAACCATATTCCCTTACTTGTGTTTTTGCCTTGTCAGCTAGATGCTCCTGCATCAGGCTCCCGGGGTAAAATAAATTCATGGCTCCATTCCATGAGCTCCTCCACTGAATAGCCAGCCTTCCGTATTTGTGCCACGTCGAGGCATGAGCTGTCCTCCATTGGACGGTCTCTCCACTTGACGAGATATCGCAGATATTCCTTCCTCCGTGTCTTCCTGGCTACCTATGTGCTGAGAATTCCTTCAATCTCATGGGATTGAGCCGAAGGCATATGTCTCATCCAAGAACTGTCTCCAACTTGGGTGTCTCGTTCTGGCCATACCACATTGTCTTCCTCTGTTTGGGCAGTATATGGAAATAGATCTGCCACATTGAAAATAGGTGATATGCCTATATCAGGTGGCAGTTGAATTTCATAGGCGTTGGGTGAGAATTTTCGCAAGATTTTGCAGGGACCAATTTTTTTAAACTTTAATTTATTATATGTACCCTTAGGAAACCGTTCCTTACACAAATGCGCGAGGACCTCATCTCCGACATTAAATTGTACTTCCCTTCGCCTTGAATCTGCTTGTTGTTTGTACTTTTGTACGCTGTCCTGCAATTTTAATTTTACCTGTTCATGTAGTTCGCTCATTGCTTCAGCAAAATATTCTCCATCTGCGCTTCTCCGTTCGAATTTTCCCAAATCTCGCAATTCATGTATTCCCTGAGGGTGCATGCGGTACAAGATTTGGAACGGGCTATGTCCGGTGCTACGATTGGGCGAATCGTTATAAGCGAATTCCTCCTGTGCGATAGCACGATCCCATAACCGTGAATTTTCCCCAGTCAAACTCCGTAACAAATTTCCCAAACTCTTGTTCACCACTTCCGTTTGCCCATCAGTCTACGGGTGATACGCAGAGCTGAAGTTCAGTTGCATGCCCAACTTTTTCCACAGGATGCGCCAAAAGTGTCCTGTGAATTTTACATCCCTGTCAGAAACGATAGAATTAGGTAGGCCATGTAATCTAACAACTTCCATGAAAAACAGGTGAGCTACATACGTGGCTTCACTAGTTTTCTGGCAAGGAATAAAATGAGCCATTTTCGAAAATCTATCTACCACCACCATCACTGAGTCATACCCCCGCTGTGTTCTAGGCAGTCCCAAGACGAAGTCAATGTTGACTGAGTCCCATGGCCTGCTCAGAACTGGTAGTAGTGTGTAAAGTCCAGCATTTTGACAGTGTCCCTTCGCCAGTTGGCAGACTTTACACCTGTTCACATATCGTTGGATATCCCTGCGCATTCGGTGCCAGTAATAAAAGTGTCCGAGCTGTTCCAAAGTTTTATCTATGCCAAAGTGACCGGCCAGACCACCACTATGTTTCTCCTGTACAATATTTTCCCTCATCGAACAGTCCAGGATACATAATTGTCCACCTCTAAACAATAATCCTTCCTGTAAGTTGTAGTCCAACCATGGACTTGTATTCCTCAACACGGGACTTTGGCATGCTTCAAAGGCTTCTTTGAAATCTGTGTCGGTCTGGTACAAATCCTTTAGATGTTCAAATCCCATCACCTGTATTCTGCTTTCCTGTAAGAGCAAAGCTCTTATGCTCAAGGCATCTACCACTTTATTGGCTTGTCCACTAATATGCTTTATCATGGAGGTGAAGCTCTGCAAGTACTCTACCCATTTGGCATGCTTCTGGTTCAACTTGTGCTGTTGCATTACATATTGTAACGTTGAATTATCAGAATACAATACAAATTCATTGCCCAGCAGGTAGTGTCTCCAATGCTTTAAAGCTTGGACCACGGCATAAAATTCCTTGTCATACGAGGAGTATTTATGCCTGCTTTCATTTAATTTCTCACTAAAAAATGCCACTGGTCTGTCTTCCTGACTGAGCACAGCGCTAATAGCTGTCCCACTTGCATCACATCGGACCTGGAAAAGTTTGCTGAAGTCAGGTAGTCTCAAGATTGGTCTCTCCGTAATCTTCCGTTTCAGAAGCTGAAAGCTGTCCTCTGCTATACTAGTCCAACAAAAAGGCTGACTGGCCTTCTTGATGGTGTCCAGCATTGGTGCACAGATTTCACTGAAATTTCTAATAAATTTCCTATAAAAACTTGCCAATCCGTGGAAACTACGTACCTCAAACAAGCTCTTGGGTAATGGCCAGTTGACGATTGCTACAATATTTTCTGGATCCATCTTCAATTCATTTTCTGCGACTACATACCCCAAATAAACTAGTTCCTTCTGTAGGAAAGTACATTTTTTTAAGTTTATCAACAGTTTGTTTTGTTGTAACTTCTCTAGCACTCTTCGAACATGCTGAAGGTGTTCTCCCCTTGTTTTGCTAAAAATCAAAATATCATCAAGGTAAACTATCACAAAATTGCCAATAAATTCTTTTAACATCTCATTCATCAACCTCATAAAAGTACTAGGAGCGTTGCTCAAACCAAACGGCATGAGTAGCCACTTCGTACATCCCTTCATTGGTTTTGAAGGTTGTTTTCCATTCATCTCCTTCCCTGATCCTGATCTGATGATATCCACTCTTCAGATCAATCTTCGTAAAATAGGTTGCTCCGCTAAGACAATCCATCATGTCATCCATTCTGGGTAGGGGAAATCTATAATGGATAGTGATTTTATTGATGGCTCGTGAATCCGTACACATCCGCCATTCTCCTCCCTTCTTAGGTGCAAGTACTGTTGGTACTGCACACGGGCTCAAACTTTCTCTGATTAGTCCCTTATCCAGCAACTCTTGCACTTGTTTACGAATCTCTTCATTGTCTTTCGGGCTCATTCTGTATGCTGCCTTGTTCGGTAGACTTGCTCCAGGTATAAAATCGATATGATGGCTGATGCTCCTTCTGGGAGGCAACTTATCTGGTAAATCGTCGACCACAATATCCTTAAATTCTTCCAACATCTATTGTATCTCTGTAGGCAATTCTGATTTTTCTGTGTTCAGTGATACTGCTCTTGTCCTCCTTACCGCCACATAATTCACCTCGTTTTCTTCAATCTTCTTAACAAATTGTTTTCCTTCTATTAACAATGCTTTTGTTCCACTTGACTCTGCTGTATCCTCCTCCTTGATGGGTACAAGTGTATGTTTGACTCCATCTTTCACAAACTTATAACAATTTGTTTTCCCATCATGTGTCACCTTCTGGTCATACTGCCATGGTCTTCCTAGTAGTATATGGCATACGTCCATTGGCATAATGTCACAGACAACTTTGTCTTGGTATTTGCGAATGTGAAATTCGACCTCACATTGCTCATCAACTAATAACTGGTGGCCTTTCTGTAGCCACGACACCTTGTAAGGTGTGGGATGTTTAAGCCGCCTTAATCCCAGCTTTTCCACCATCTCGGTAGCAACTAAGTTATCTATACTCCCGCTATCTATGATTAATTTACAACACTTCCTGTGTGATTTGCAAACTGTTCGAAACAGTGCCTTCCGCTGGTTCTGTTCAGCCATTCCATTTGCTGGCTTTAACAACACTTTGTTCAGAACTAATGCCTCCCCTGTTTCTGCCACATTTTCTACTTCCTGGGACTGTGCTTCAGCTTCCTTAGGCTGTGCAACAAATGCTCCCCTCTGGCCAGTATGCTCGACTTCCGGGCATTCGAAGGATCTGTGCCCCCACTTATGGCACTTGTAGCACTGGACATTTTTCCCTCTTCCATGACCATTTCCTCTTCCCTGCTGATATGGTCGACCTCCTCTAGTGCTATCTCCCTTCTCTACTGCCCCTGAAGCTTTGGAGCTGCTGCCTTCCTCACTGTTAGTGGCAATTCTTCCTCTGCCGTAGGACTATCCTCGTCCTCTGCCATTTCCTCGTCCTCTCCTATTGTTCTGTTTCCTGTTAATTTTTTCTTCAGCCTTTACAGCACTTTGAAAGGCTTCTTCTATATTTCTTGGTGAGAGAATACTAATCTCATCCAGTATTTCCATCCTCAAGCCATTAACATATCTCGTTGTCTTCTCTGCAGTATCGTCAGTATAACCAACCCGCAAATTTACACGATAAAATTCCTCTATGTATTCCTTTATGGTCATACCTTTCTGCCTTAGATTTTTCACTCATCGATAAAGTTCGACCTGATAGTCTTTAGGATAAAACCTGCCCTTCAGTTTTGCTACCATTCTCAGCCACTTCTTTATTGGTAGCTTGTTCATCCTCTTCCTGTCCGCTTGGATGTTATCCCACCCTAAAGTAGCGTGTCCTTTTAACTTGGTTGCAGAAACTCTAACTCTTTTGTCCTCACTGATCTCTTCGTTCTCAAAATACTTATCTAACTCACTTACACAATCCAACAGAACATCTGCGGAGAGACTGCCATCGTAATTAGAGATCTCAAGTTTAGGTTTGTTGCTGGCTAACAGTACTGATCTCAACAGTTTTATCTCCGGGGCTTCTTCCTCTGATCCTTCCGTGGCATTTGTTACTTCATCTTCACTATCATCCCCAAGTTCTGGGTCTCTTCTCCTTCCTGCCTCCACTGCTTCTAAGCGAGCATTAAGGACCCTCAACTCTTCTCTCGAGCCCTCGTCTGCTCCTCTGCACACACCTCTTCCATGTCCCCGTCTTTGAACTTCCATTTTTCTTTTTTTTTAATTTTCTCGCTCTGATACCACTTGATGGGGCCAGCCCACATGGTCCCACCATCGCTCCCTTTCCACTTGGTTTGTACTGTCGTTTGATATTTATGTACGCCGGATGTTGGACAGAGATATTTTGATTATCAATCTGTGTTCAATTAATTGTTTGTTTACGGAGGGTTTATTGGCGGTATATGTGATGGACACCTATATTGTGTTGGGATTCTAAACCCCGCCCTCGTATATGGTTTCCGCCACCTTTGATTTCATTTGGTTCTGTGTTAGTCTTGTTACCTCCTTCCGCGAGCTCTCGGGAATTTGGTGGTTTTTACACTGGTTCTCTTCTGCGATGCTTTGTATTCGGTTGAAGCTTGGTTCCCAGATTCTTTGTGACACGAGTTGGTAGTCTGCAGTTTCAATGGGAGTTCTGTTAGTTGGTCCGGGGTTTTGTTGGTCTAAGTCTGTTGAGCTGCATGCTTGCGGCGGTTCTCACAGCATCGTTTGTCCGATTTCTGGTGTGGAAGTGTCTCGGTCGTTTGCAGAACTATGGAAACTTGGTAAGGCTCGTTCCCTGTTTGTATTTAGACTGTCCCAGAGTTTTCTATTGTTGATTTCTTCTATGGTTTTCTACCTTTGTGCGTCCTCTGTTCGATTTATGGTCTGGGTCTTCAATGTCGTTACCTCTGTGTGTCGATTTTCTTTTGAAAGTGGTTATGGTCTCGTTCTACAGCGATGATTCAGCTCAGGCACGGTCTTGACAAAACAATGGTGTTGTTCTTCGTCGTGTCCTGCTCCAATGCAACTGGTAAGCTTGCTCTCTCTGCTATTTCACTTTACCTGTTCCTCTTTCGGCCTCTAACGACTTCGGCTCCTTGCGAGCAGGGAAAAAAGTCTGTGGTTGTGTGGGTCACGGCTCCTTCGGTAGGTAAGTGGAACCACTGTAACTTCAACTTGTTCTAAATTTAAATTGTTTCAAAATCTTTTATTGCCTTTCCTGTATTCTGATGCTCGTCCTATGATTTCTTCTACAGGTGCAACGACCGAGGGTTTCGGTGCTAGGGCCTTCGACTACTCCAAGAAAGTTCCGAGTAGCATTGTTTTATTTGTCTGTAACTTGTTTGCCTGAATCTCTCGGTGTATGGGTTGGTTTAGCTGTAGGTCTCGAGCCACTGTTATGTTGAATCTTGCTTCTAGATAGGGTCTCTGTCAAGTCATAAGAGTCGGGTTGGAAAATGTATGGGATTTTTTATTTACGTGGATGAGGGTTTACAGTTCCCAAATCCGCGAACTGGGTTTTTTTCTTAGGTTGTTTTTAAATATGGAAATGGACATTAGCTTGATGACTGTAAATGAATTTCTAGAACTGAAATTTTCGTTATGCTGTTAAGATTTGCATACCTGGGTTTTGTTATGGTTGTTCTTTTCGTTGTGTTGGCAAACTCTGTCTTTTCGTATGTAAAGAAATGTTTGGACGATTCCCGTTACGCATTTTGGTTCCTCTGTTGATACTGTTTGCAGACAAACTTTGTTCTTCTTATTTGAATTCAATGAATTCGGTACTCGAAGGTCTCTTTGCTTTAATTAGTCATGTGACCATGCATTTACGACATTCACACAGTAATTTCTCTGTTAAAATATTTCAGACACGAATAGGATGCTATGAGGATATGTGCACAGAAAATTTGATTATTTTTATTCTTTTCTTTGAATACTTCTCCTTCTGTTCCGAACCCATGTTTGTGCTTTGTTTCACTCTTTAATAGCACTGTTACAACTGTTCTAACTGCTGGCAGTTTGTCAAGTTTGTCAATTAGTTACAACAGTTAATTTTCATACTGAATTTTGTTTGATTTTCCAGTACGTTTTCTTTTTCATGAATTTTTACAATAACAACTTAATTGTTTCAAAAAAATGACCCTAATCTAATTATTACTATTCCTAATTACAACTTATTACAGTACCCTCTAAATAACTTGATAAAAAGAAAAGGAAATTAAAAGAAAACAAGTATGTTTCCCACTACATGAATCAATCCCTCTGTCCTCTTCAGAAATCATATTCGCTTACTTGTGTCTTTGCCCTATCAGCTAGATGCTCCTGCATCACTCCATCTTATTCCCACTTGGATAGATTTCATAGGTCAAGAATCTAGTCTGTGGCATTGTGGTGCCTAAATTGTTGAGAGACTAATGGATAGATTTCCCTAGTCAGGAATCTAGTCTGTAGCATTGTGGTGCCTAAATTGTTGAGAGACCAATGGATAGATTTCCCTAGTCAGGAATCTAGTCATTGGCATTACAATGCCTAAGCGTTCTTCATGGTTCATATAATTTGAGATCTTCCATTGTATTTGTATATGATGAATACCACCCTAGTTAAGAGGGAATGTTGGAAAATGTAACTAGGTTCATTCTTAATTTAATGTATTTGAGTCATCTTGTAATATACCTGTCAAAAGAATAAAGAAAATATTTATTATTATTATTATTGTGACATATTAAAGCATGGGTTTCATGCTTGGGTCACCATGTTTTAGATCAAAGTCCCCATTGAGGACTCCTAGGAAATATTTTGTGTCACTAAAGTTATTGTAATTTTAAAGAGACCCTTGCTAGGCTTTTGAATCATGTAAAAAGTTTAAGTATTGAGTCAAATATAATTTATGTATCCTCCACACCAAGTCAACCTAAGGGCACTAATTCAACCTCATGGAGCCTATAAATACAAGCACATTGAATTAATTTGGAACACACTCTCTCACAAGAAGTTTGATATCTCTTGTAGCTGGGAAAAATGTGAAGTATGTTGTCAGGAAGCCAAAGTAAGTGCGAGTTTGGGGAAGTATAAGGAGAAGAAAAGAATCGAAATTTTGGTGCCTCTCTCTCTCTCTTTGTTTCGTTCCCCAGATTTGGAGATCGAATTATTCCAAGTTTCACTGATGCGGAAACCTGCCTAATGTTGGGAGTTGTTGCCTAGTCGAAGTTGCTGGAAAAGAGGTCGAACTTCTGAGAGGTTGACTTGGTGTGGAGGGAAGGTTTGGTCTTTGTCTAGGGCAAAGATTCTCAAAGAATACTATTGAAAGGAATAATTTCTTGACAGGTTTTTCCCCTCGAGGGGGTTTTTCCTTGGCATAGTGCCTACATCTGTGTCTATTGTTTTATGTGTTGTTGCTTTGGTAATTTCTTGATTAACTAAAAGAAAGAAGATATAAAGAATCGTAATAACAAGAAACATCACAAGTAATCGTCAAGAATAAGAAAATCTTTCTTCCTTTCTAATTTTCTAATAGAACCCCCCAGAGGTAGTTTGTGGTTTTCCCAAACCACAAGTCATTTGTTGACATATGTATAACAAAAGTTGGAGCACACACAATAATATATGCCAAAAGTTGTTTTATACGACAAATTTTGTGTTCGGTTATTTAATTTGAACTCTATTATATTTATATACAATATGGTGGGAATTTATCTATTTAAATGTAACCTCATAAATTGTAAAATGCAACATACTTCGAGGTTATTATTTTGGTAAAAAAAATCAAATGTTATTATATAATATTTAAAATTTTAGAATTTTATTGTAAATATTTTCAAATATATAGTTTAATAATTATTTCAAAATCAGTTTAGAAACTAATCAAAAGCAATTAGTTTTAGGGAGAGGATAAAAATAAAAAAAATCAACAGTTTGTAGGGGTTCACAGATCTAAAATTTTGGGGCCAAAAGTGTAATATTAAATATTCCTTGGAGATCAAATGAAAAAAAACCAGAATGATTCAATTTCTTTGATATATTGCAGTATGTGATGTTCTCTTGTGATGTATTTCATTTCATTTATGTTACTCTTCTTATGACTCAGTTAATGTAAGATGCAGAAGGCTTATTTTGAAAAACATGCATATTTATTTATGTTATCATAGATGGCATATAATACCTGCATTAATTCTAGATAAAGCCTTAAAGAGAAATATATTGCCTCCCCACTTTCATCTCCTTTGTTCTCATTGTTTCATTCGACATCGCCTTCACAAGGTGTAAAAGTTGGATTCCTTTTGGCCCAATGTGATAAAATCTATTCCAAACTATTTCCTCTTCCAGTTATAAATTTAGAATCTATAGTTCTTAAAGCAAAGGCCTTTATGTTCAATTGAGTTTGTCTTCAAGATCAAGTTGACATTGCACTCAAGGGTGTTATGTCTCTAGGAAAATATTTTCTTGAAAATATTTATTAGATTTGTGGATGTCCTAGGCATTGATTCTCTTGCAACCAGGAATTGTCTCTAGGGAGAGAATATCAATGGTGTCATTGTCAGGGAATGGAGAAACAGATTAATTTTTTCCTTGGGTATTCAAAATATACATATTGAAGGAGAACAAGATTTAGAGTGTTAGTTGTGAATTATTCATTTGGTGTTCACACTGGCAAATACTTCCATTGGAAAATAAATCTTGCAGTAAAAATGAAGAAGCGACATGGAAAGACCAAGTATCAGATGTTGAGGTTTCTCAAAGAATTCTTATTCTTTCTTATCATATATTTATCTATTTTCCTCTACGCATTAAAAATATCATTTCGTGCTTCGTATATGAGATAGTCATAAAACCCAAAATGTGCATTCTTCATTTAAAAAAGATTCCCCCTTCCTGTATTATTGATATTGGGTTGAGTTTATACCCTGATCCCAAAGAGGAAAATAAAGTCCATGATATTACTATCCCTCCTGAAAATCCCCAATCTTGTCAACTTGAACTTAAAAAATCCCATTCATCATCTCCTTTCACAGTCATTGTTGCACCTCCTAAATAACCCACTGACATTCAATCCAAAATCAGGGGAATTTTTAAACCCCTAAGGTTTCCACATGTTCTTCATGATTACACTCTGAAATGTTTTAAATATCTATCTCATGTTGGTGGAGAAGGATGTATTACAAAAGAGCAGCATGTGTTGACCTTTGAATGTTTCATGGATAGACTAGACATTATTCATGAGGATGTAGTTTTGAGATTATTTTATCATTCTTTAAAGGGCGATGCTCAAACGTGGTTTCAGTATTTAAAACCAAATTCAATTAATGTGTGGAAAGAATTTCAAGACATCTGAGATTATTTTATCATTCTTTAAAGGGAGATGCTCAAATGTGGTTTCGGTATTTAAAACCAAATTCAATTAATATGTGGCAAGAATTTCAAGACATCTCACTTAGGTATTGGGGTGAACACAAATCTCATGAGAAATATCTTTCATAATTATATGCAATTTTTAGGAAGAGCAATGAAACGGTTACTAGACTCAACAAAAGATTTCAAATCTTTTGTTAGCATGCCCAAATAAATTAAACCCTTTGAAGCTATTGTCACGTTATATTATTCAACATCCCTTCATCCTGATCTTACATTTTACCTCAAGGAGAGGAGGCCTTACACTTTAGAATAGATGTTTATTGATGCCCCAGAAATTGAAGATAACTTATGTGCTTGTGGGAAGTTTCTAGGTCAAAATTTGCAATATGGAAACAAACCAACAAGAGAAGGAATTTAAATGGCAGCCATCATATTTGAGTCTGTATATGTTTGAAAATAAAGATGCATCATCTTCATACTTTTCCCCTTCTTCTAATTTCATATTTTGCATATCATATTTTTCTAACAAGCCAAACAATGTTTTCCAACAAGATATTTTTACATGTGTAGTAGATGATTGTTCCTTTCATAAAACGATGAATGGTTTTGACATGGGATTTCTTGAAGATCATGTTGCTGAGATTAGTTATACACGCTCATATTGTACAAATCATTTTAGTGACAATGGTGAAAATGCTCTAAGCTTTGATATTAAATTTTCACATCACCAATTTATTAAAAAGAAACATGTGCCATATTCTCCAAAAAAAATATTTGAGACTAATTTGGCTTCAGCAGAAATATGTGATAAATTGGACAAGAGTTATGCAGCTATATCTTTGAAGCAAAAGCCCTTTTATTAGATAGTGCAAAGAAACCAGTTGATATGTAGCCCAAAGAGAGGATTGAAGTTGCTAAATGAGAAGATATTTTCACTCATGCTTTCTATGATCCCAAAGCAGAATATATGAAATGTATCGGCAGCCCAAAAATGATCCATATTTTTCAGTTGGTGTCTCTTTCTAGGTACATATTAAATCCTATTAATGAAGTTGTCTTAATCATTTCAAAATCTCAACAAGGAGCTGAAATAAGAGCATGTACCCAAATGATAAATTGGTGCCACTCAAAGTTTGATCTTACTTGAAGGAACTTAGTTGACTAGTTTATAAGAGAGTTTGTACATAAATAAGCTCAGCAGTGAGAATTTGGTTCTCAGTTTCCAAAAGTTTTTATTTCAGTTTTGCAGTTTATGAATAAGAATTTCATATCCAAAAAATAAAGTATTCGAGGATATTTCAAAACTTCATAGCTTTTAAATATGTTCACTTGAAGGTTTATAGCTTTGACTCCTTGCTCAACAAAGCACTTGGTCTACTTTTCTCAGTGTCTAGCAAGCAAAACATTGTCCTCGGATGGAGCCAGGTGTTATAGCCAAAATTTGTTGAGTGAAATTTTGGCCCAAAGACAAAGTTTTCTATTGATACTTGCAACATTAAACATTTCAACGGAGCGCTTAAATACAAATGGGTGATCCTTAAGTTTGAGAGAGCAGATGAAAATATCATAATCATATTCAATTAATGAAGAATTGTAATTTCACTACTATCTTCTGAGCCATTGAAGTGCCCTTATTCCAGTCTTAACTTTTATAATTAAGTTCCCAAAAAAAACACATTCCATGGCCCTCCTATCCTTTTCTTTATACCACGCTCTCGGGCCTCTATGTTCATAAAAATAGGTTAAAGCCTCCAATCCCACCAAATCACATAGCATGCCTATCCTTCACACAAGCACCTTAGGAAAGTGACTAGGATAGATAGACTTTAAACATTAAACATATTGGATGGTGAGTAAAATATATATACAATGAGTTCAATTTCTACGGGTTTCATGTGGGACCATGATTTCCACCTATAAAAATGATGGGTTATATATGTATGAAATGGTTGGTGATCTTCAAATTCAGTGGTAGAACCATTTTGATTGGCAAGGACAACAATTTCGATTGAAAATTATTTCCAAAGATTTGGTAAAGAAGGGAGTGAGATCCACTTGCATCCCATGTTACCGCATCTTTTAGTTATCTTCCATACCATTGTAATGTGTTAAATTTGGTTTATTGAGGATGAGGCGCGAGCTGCCATTTTCTAGTCTATGTTGAGAAGCCATAAGTCTTTCATGTCTCATTTGCCATGGTGTAAATAGTTGATTAGAGTTATAGATACTTAATTTTAGATTCAGATGGTGAAGGAAGATGTGGAGCAACAATGAATTGTTGGTGGAGGATACCGTTTGAGTGGGCCTAATGGTTAAGAGCATGGGAGGTCATAGGTTCAAAACCAGATGGGTAGAGTATGTATGCCTTTGTAGACTTAGCAATCAAATCGTTGCACGGAGGTGGGTCCCTTGTCCCACAAACAAGAGGATCTCATACACCAATTTAGTCTCTAGCTTAGAGTGACCTTAAAATTGGATAATAATAATAATGAAAGCTCCTACAAATATTGGATAATAATAATAATGAAAGCTCCTACAGATATTGCAAACAATGTATGAGTTCATAGAAATCTCCACGTGCTGCAATGAAGGATTTCATAGGCATCTCCATGTGCTATTGTGATCAGTCAAGACCCTTCTAGTACACCTTGTTTGGTTTACTATCATGCAGTCAAAAGAGATATATTCGAGGAATGGAACTTTGATGATATGACTGAGGATGTTTAACAACCTGAGGAATAAAGTAATGTTTATTGCAACTAGGACAGGTTCTTTTGCCTTGTGATTGAGATAAATTATTTGTTTTTTATGGTTTGGTTAAGCCAAGGTTTATTTTACAACCTAGTATTATGTGTAAGGGTGTCTGTTTATCATGAAAGTTGAAATTTTTCTCATGTCCACTAAAATAAAAATCTAAAAAAATCTAAAAAATAAAAATTAAATAACTATACAAAATATTTAAATAATGTTTGCTCATAAAAAATTTGCACGTAAAGAAATTGGATTGGATCTCTCTCGAATCATGTTAGATCTGTATTTAAAATGGATTTATACTGGTGTATTATGTTCAATAAGATCTTATACCTGCTCCAGAACAACTTTTCCATTTTTAACATGAGTGGGTGTGAATTTTGGTTTAATGGTATCTATGAAGGACTCCACTTCAATTGCTAAATGGCCAGTTCTTAAAATATGGTATTTGAAACAACATATATCTATTTCTTATTTGTATGGTGGCATATATAATCTTCAGAGGGGCTTGAGTTTTCCATAGCTATGCCATGCCATCTCTTGAATTTCGCCTTGTCCCACCTACCAATTCTAGCTTCTCATGGTGAATTAAGGAGCCAACATTTTTGGAAAACAATTATGGCAATGAATTTGAGATGCTATCCTAACAAGAATTAATTAAAATAATTGTACATGATGGCAATGTTGACAATCTTTTTAAAGCTCAAAAACTTGGAACTAGCACATATGAAGTACAGGTCAATAAAATTACAAAGTTATACTTATTGCATATGCCAGAGTGATCAATGGCTCATATTATTTCATGCTTAGATCAATTAAGGACACAAAAGATATGCTGAGGGGAATTTTCGAGTAGTGGGTTGACCAAACCACCCATCTCAAGATTGGTAGCTTGTATTAATCTCGAGGGTACCTTGCACATCTCTAGAAACTACCAATGTAACCCCAAGAGGGGGTTTGTGGTTTCTCCAAGCCACAAGTGATTTTTTGACATACTTATAACAAAAATTGGAGCCCGCACAATAATATACTCCAGGAAGGATTTTATGTTCGATTATTTAATTCAAACTCTATAGAAAGAAAGAAAGAAAAGAAAATTATTTTAACATCCACGAAGCTAAAAATAGCCTATGGGACAATTGCTTCTTCATCTACTTGATGTATTCGACCCTTTTTCTATGAAGCCTCATGATAAATGCTCCCATCTTCTCGAAAAACCCCTCACTAAATAGATTATCCCAAGAGCTAGCTGCCAACATATCTGCATAACTTTCCCTATTGGCTTTGAAGGCCTCACATTCTAAAATGAAATGCTTTTCTGTTTCCACTTTTCTGGAAGAACAAAAAATGGATACTCTTTCCTCCCACACTTCTTTTGGCCTTTTCCAGCGCCGTATTTCACAACTAAGTTGATGAGAATTAGTCCTTAACTGAGCAATAACAATTTTGCCTCTCCAAGAGATATTGGCCTCTATGTATGCTTTTGGTTGATGGCAATATATTTATATAAAATAGGGTGGGTTTTTATCTATTTAAATGTAACCTCATAAATTGTAAAGTGAAACATACTTGGAGGTTATTATTTTGTTAAAAGAATGTTAAATATTATATATATAATTCCATAATTTTATTGTAAATATTTTCAAATAGGTAGTTTAATAATTGTTTCAAAATCAATTTTGAAATTGATCAACCCCAGTTAGCTTCAGGGAGAGGATAAAAATCAGTTAGCTTTAGGGAGAGGATAAAAATCAGCAATCAACCATTTGAAGGAGTTTAGAGATCTAAAATTTTGGGGCCATAAATATAATATTAAATCTTTCTTGGAAATTAAATGAAAAAAAAATCCCTAAATGATTTCAATTCTTTGATTTATTGTAGTATGTGATGTTCTCTTTGTTGAAGAATATAGGGCAATTAGAGTAATGTGATTCTTCTTAGCATGATAACTATTTTTGAAGTATTTTAACTTTTGCTTATTACCACATTCTTCTCTTGATATCATTAGTGCGTGTATTTATTACTTCATCAAACAATTACCAAAATACAAGAGACAAGAATACAAGATGTTGGCTTTCTGCGAGTGCCAAAACCTCTCCCTCTTGGAGAGAAAAAACCTGCTCAAAATTATTCTTATAGAGATTCCAATTAACGAATACCATGACCATGAACCTTGACCTATCAAGCCACTCCAAGACCAAGACACCAATACTCTTCTTATTGTTGAGATCATAATCATCATTACTGCTTCTTCGAGATCGTCATTGTTGCACCATGACTACTCCTTGAGATCACCATTGTGCCTTTACTGAGACCATCTCTGCACCTTCATCGAGATCACCATCATAACAACGAGGTCCATATTAAGATATGTATGTATATTGAGAGTATTCATCTAGGATCATCGAGATCCTTATCATTATTGTTATATCGAGAGTGTATGATCTTCTTCAAAAAAAGAAAGTCGAGATTGTGTATATTGTTGTGGGATCATTGTGATCGTATTTCGTCATAATTAGACCGAGAGTATATTACTTAGAGATCACTGAGATAGTGACTGTGTTTTTGTATGTGCCATGACTGTGTTCAGCATTTCAAGACTATGATTATGAGGAGGTCGAGACACACTTATCACTGTAATATGCTTGCATAGCGACACTGTACTCATCACCGAGATCTTGTACCTTACTATTCCATCCTAAATTTCAGAGCTTCCTGCACCCATATGAAATTATAGAGAGTCTGATATTTTTGTCTTTCTATGGTGACCCTAGCGGGGTATTTATAGTTGTTTGTCCTCCATAATTAGTTGATGTGTCAACGTGAAGTGTTGTGTCTCCTTTTGCAAACTGGCATGACTTCGCCAATATGACTGTTTTTTACATCGTTTTTCTTGTTTCCTTCTTCAAGAGAATTGTGCTTCTCTTGGAGGGATGATCTAGACTCTAGGTTGACTCATTTACATTACATATATGCTCAAGAAGAGATCTTTAACATTTTCTTTGATTCTTTCACTTTCTTATAGCACTTCAACATGTGCTGGAACTATGTTATGAGAAAGAAACTCATTTTATAATTTACAAAAATAATATTTTTTTTTTTACAAGTACAAAGATCAAAATTACATTTATGAGGACCAAACCTAGTTACACATTCTTCAACACTTCCTCTTAACTAGGGAGGTATTCATAATGTTACTTAATCATTCTCAATCTGAAGAATTTCTCATATGAAGAATCAGATTGGTAACCCATCTGTATAGCATCATAGTAACCAACATTGTTTCCACAGAAAGGCCTTGACTGACAGCTCTATCTCTCATCAGATCAGAGCACAATGTTGGTGAGACCAATGACTATAGACACCTTCATCATTGTCTCTCAAGCTAAATACCAACTTGGGTGTTCACTAAGTATGACCTTCTAGGACTATTCTTATCTTGGGTTCCCAGCCCTCAAAGAATATCAGTCCTCTTGCCTACTCTTATATTGGATGCCCTACACATCCTCAAAGAGCATCAGATGCTAGATGATTACCCAATCCTCCATCCTTTCTTCCCAAGTGAAGACAAAAATGTTGTGTCTATCTCTCCCTCTCAACTAGGGAATATATGCCCATTCCTGTAAAAGAATGTACCCAAGTTCCCTCTGACCAGTAACTTGCCCAAGATCCCTCTCAATTAGGGACTTATTGGAGTTCCCTCTTAGCTATGGACTCTCCTTTTCATCAACAGATTCTTCTTTGTGGGTCCTTTAGTTGCTTGATCAATTTATTTCATTGATGTCATGAAATTCAATCATGCTTCTTCCTTGTAGGGCATTAGCCATCGATCACTTTCCTTCTAGTCCGTCATGTCATTCCTTTCTTCATGGAAGGTGGCCTTCTTGATACATATCTGGAAACTTTGTCATATGGCTACTTCTTCCTTATCATGTTTCCTTCAGGGATTTCCATCCACCACATGAATGATAGTTGTACTTGTACTTACAAATCTTGTTTCAGTAGCCCTGCATGAACTCATCAAGATATTATTCAAGAAATTAAAACATAAGATTAAATCAAATAGTAACTTACGATATGTCTCTTCATCATGACATATTTCTATAGGTATCATCATCATGCATATATTTTGACACATCTCCCAAAGATATCCATTTTCAAGAGTCTCCATCTTTTTCAAACTTCCATCAGAGTCTTCATATCTTTCCGGGAGATTTCCTAGTAAAATATTCGTATCCTTTGGATTTTGATTTCCTTTATCATGGTTTCATATCTCACGATCTCTTCCTTCCTCACACATTACATTCCGAGGAGCTTTCAATCAGAGTTTCTTAATTGTAGTCAACCACCTCATACTTCATATGAGGACATATTATGTTGATTTCATCTAGTGTGACTTATGCCTTTCTGCATCCTTTTAGAGGAGGAGATCATTTTTCTCTTGATCATGCTTCTCAATATAGAAGTAATGATCCATGTTACCTGCAACCATATGACATGACTTCATAATATTAAATACAAGCATACATACCTCATTTTACCTTTGGGTCATATAGGCTTCTTTCATTAGCTTCCTTGATTGAAAATATTTGTAACCCCTTGACTTGCTTCATCTCTCATGTCATCATACCATAATCCCATGAACTCCACAAGTTGGAGTTTTTGATGAAACACTTGCTTCCTCTCTAGGTTAGTGAACCCTCCGATGAGCATTCCATCAAAGAATCTTGAGGATCTTGCATATCCTCATCTGGCAGATGTTTCCTTGATGTATGACGAGCCTTGTCCTAGATGACTTCATCCTTTCCTTCAATGTTCAATGAGGTTACTAAGAGCTATATCCTTCATGTTTGACTACCATGGATTTTGTCCTTCATCATTCCCATGGTGATGTCATGAGCTCTTGTTTCTAATTCTTCCATGATGCCACAATGCATCTTATTATCATGGTCATATCAAAATATTGAGGAGCTTATGATAGGACCCTTTTGTGAGGGATATCATCCCAATCATAGTATATATTTGTTACTCCCTCTTTCCTTGGCCCTTTTCTTCAGCTTCCACCATCTATCTGGTGATATGAGCTTCCATAATCTTTAGCTATATTATTTTATCTTGTCAAACTCTTATTTCTTTCTGCACATGTTTTAGTCTTTTATCCTTCAATACTTTAGCCATCAACTTGTCTTTCTCTAGCAAAAATTCTTGAATGAGGTAACCTTCTTGTTCATGGACATTTGTTACCTTGCCTATCAATTAGAAAAATGATAATAATTTTATTACCATCTTTCCTAGATCTCTTAATTGAGATCTTATAAAGATATCCCTTCATTCTTTGATACCTTTAATCAGGTCTAAGTGATATGATCTTCTGTATTGTATTTCAGAGAGTATATTTTCTAGCATTTCACATCTCTCTTTTATGACCCCTCTCCTGCTACATAGGGATGAGAGGACCTAGGACTTATTTCATATGACTTATTTTCCAGGGACTATATCTATCCTCCTTTCTTATGCAAGGGATTTCTATGACCCAACCAGTATATTATCTTCTTGTGAACACGAAGTCATTTAATCAAAATTCTACTTATGAAAGATACTTACTTGGGACATGAAGATGAAACCTTCACCTTGATGTTTTCTTGAATGATCTCCTTCAATGAGATTCTTGCTTGAGCTTCCTAATACAATTGAGTTCCAAGATTTCCCTTGAGACTTTATTTCATTGTTCAAAACTAAGCACTATTTTTTTTATAATATGTTGAGATTACTTGATCCCTTAACTGTGAGGGTATGATATTGAGATCAAGAAATTTGAGAGTATTGTCATAATTCTCATCCGAGATGTGGCATTGTGTTCTTCTTCTGAAGTGATATCATTGCAATGTACGATGTGATTATTCTTAATATCATCCAATACTATGTTGACACATCCTTGTGGCATTCCGTGATATGTCATTTATTCATAAAGGTATGCCTTTGAACTATGAGTAGCACTGAGATACTGAAACTTTTCACTAATTATTCTTAGCACCAAATTGAGGTTCATGTGCATTACTATGCATCATATTTTTAACTCTGAGATGCACCATCAAACATTACTGGAACACTGAGCAAGGAACATTATTATAACATTGAGAATTGTCAAGTCACTTTGATCACAATTGATTTTGTAGTATGAACTGGAACTGTGTAGACACCTAGACTGTGATTGCCATCAAGACTATGATATTTGAAACTGTTCCTTGGTACGAAAATCTCAGAGTATTTGAACTAAATATTTGGGACTGTTGTCAACTCTGATACTATGATGTGTAGAGAATTGCCAAGACTATCCTTGATTTGCTTCCCTTCTTGAAGTTGATCCTTGCATGTCTCTATTTGCTACCCTTCCTTTGACTTTAGCACCTTAGCTCCAATACCATGTTGAAGAATCTAAGGAAATTAGAGTTAATGTGATTCTTCTTAGCATGATAACTATTTGTGAGGTATTTTAACATCTGCTTATTAGCACAATCTTCTCTTGATATCATTTGTATGTGTATTTATTACTTCATCAAACAGTTACCAAAATATAAGAGACAAGAAAACAAGATGTTGGATTTCTGCCAGTGCCAAAACCTCTCCCTCTTAGAGAGGAAAAACTCGCTCAAAATTATTCTTATAGAGATTCCAATTGACGAATACCAAGACCATGACCCTTCACCTATCAAGACACTAATACTCTTCTTACTGATAAGATCATCATTACTGCACCATGACTACTCCTTGAGATCACCATTCTGCCATTACTGAGATCATCTCTGCACATTCATCGAGATCACCATCATAACAACGAGGTCCATACTGAGATATGTATGTATATTAAGAGTATTCCTATAGGATCACCGAGATCCGTATCATTACTATTATACCAAGAGTGTATGATCTTCTTCAAAACAAGAATGTCGAGACTGTGTATATTGTTGTGGGATCATCGTGATCCTCTTTCATCATAATTAGACTGAGAGTATATTACTAAGAGATCATTGAGATATTGACTGCGCTTTTGTATGTGTCATGACTGCGTTTAGCATTTCGAGACTGTGATTATGAGGAAGCCGAGACATGCTTATCACTGTAATTTGCTTGCACTGAGACACTGTACTCATCACCGAGATCTTGTACCTTACTGTTCCATCCGAAATTTCAGAGCTTCTTGCACCCATATGAAATTACAGAGAGTCCGAATTTTCTGTCTTTCTATGGTGACCCTAGCGGGGTATTTATAGTTGTTTGTCCTCCATAATTAGTTGATGTGTCAGTGTGAAGTGTTGTGTCTCCTTTTGCAAGATAACATGACTTCGCTGACATGACTGTGTTTTACATTGTTTTTCTTTATGCCTTCTTCAAGAGGATTGTGCTTGTCTTGGAGGGTTGATCTAGACACTAGGTTGACTCATTTAGATTACATATATGCTCAAGAAGAGCTCTTTAACATTTTCTTTGACTCTCTGACTTTCCTGTAGCACTTCAACATGTGTTGGACCTATGTAATGAGCAAGAAACTCATTTTATAATTGACAAAAATAATATTTCTTTTCTTTTAAGTACAAAGATCAAAATTACATTTATGAAGACCGAACCTAGTTACACTTTCTTCAACACTGTTTCTTATCTATTTCATTTTGTTTATGTTACTCTCCTATGAGGTTAATGTAGGATGCAGGAGACTTATTTTGAAGAATATGCATATTTATTTATGTCATTATAGATGTGGGGCAATACCTGCATTTTTCCTAAAGAAAGCCAGATTTATTTATGTTATCATAGATGGCAAACAATCCCTACATTTGCATTTTTTTAAGAGCAAGCCAGATTTATTTATGTTATCATAGATGGCAGACAATACCTGCATTTTCTTTAGAGAGCTTTAACGAGCACTCCATTTCCATTGCCTTCAAGGAGTAAACATTGGATTCTTTTTGGCCCAATGTGATAAACTTTGTTCCAAACTATTTCCTCTTCTAGTTATAAATTTACAATCTACAACGATTAAAGTAAAATCTTTTCTGGTCAATTGAGTTTGTCTTCAAGATCAAGCTGACAATGCACTTAAAGGTATTCTTTCTCGCTGCAAACATTTTCTTTAAAATATTTATTAAAGTTATGAATGTCGTGGGTATGGGTTCCCTTGCAACCAGGACCTATCTTCAAAATACGACATGTATATTGAAGTTGCAAAAGCAGATTGGCACCCAAAGATGACTTCCTCAATCCAATAAGTTGCAATAAGTTTAAAACTCTTCTCACCTTCACTAAAACTGACCACCAACGCTAATTCTAAATATATTAAAAAATATTATTATTATTTAATATTATAATATTATAATATATAAATTTCAATTAATATTATTAAAAATAATTAAGATAAAAACTAGTATTAAGAATGCTATCACTTATGTTAACCTATCTTACCACCCTTGATGCTCTCGTTTAAAATGAAAACAAAAATAAAATAAAATTTTCATTCACTCATGTTTGTGGGACTTGGCCAAATGGTGAGAAATGCTACACTATATTCTTATGATCACCCTTGCTAATCTAATCTCTTTTTATTTTGGAGTATTTTACGAATGAATAAAAATTAAAATTTTATAAAATATATTTGTAATACAAAATAACTTTGCGTTTAATTAAAAAGATATATTTTAATTTTAGATTTATGGAAAATTTATTTTTTTCAAAATGTAAAATCAGAATTATGATGATGATAATGATGATGATGGTTAACGTTCGTCGAGACCAAACATTGGTCTATCAAACCTAAAGAAACAAATTATTTATTTTGATTTAAGATTTTATTCCTATGCTCAAAAATCTTGGAGAGAAACCTCCCTAGCTCACTATAATTTTGACATTGTAAAAGGATAGGAAGGTCAGTATTGTAACAAAGATTTTGAAACTGAGATCTAATGTGGTTGTATGTGGGGCACTCTAAGAGGAAGTGGTTTTCATCCTCGATGTTCCTATTCTCACATATATGGCAAATCCTTTCCATCCATAGTGTTTTAGGAACTGCCCAACGACCTGTTTTACTATGGAGCTCATGAGAATTCGTTCTAATATTTGCTATATTAATTTTCTTCTTTGAGCTAGTTAAAATAGAGAGATACTTTTGATCTTCTAGGGTGGGGTTGATGACCTTCTTATAATAACGTAATTTTCGTTTAGACGCTAAATCTTTCTCACACCACAATTTTTCTTTGAACTTAGAAGTAACAATATCTTTAATGTTATTTATGTTTTGCAAAGCAACATTCTCATTGATCTCCCAATAGTTTAACCAGGCCCTTGTGTCTTTATGCCATCCTTGGTTAAGCCTTAGGTGGTTTTGGGTGGAGTTTAAAGCTAGCTTAGGAAGTCTATGATTGTCTCTGTTACATCTTCTTTTTACATTAGAATTGTGGTTAAATTCAATGTATTTTAAATTGTATATTCATACGTTTAATTTATTCTAACTATATTTTGTTATATTTGAATTTTTATTAATGGTATTTAATTTAATTTGTTTTTGA
>APFE031203518.1:85541-97022 GCA_000404065.3 Pinus taeda | reverse complement strand
TTCTTTCTTTCTTTCTTTCTAACTAATAAAAATAAATTAAGAAATTTTACTTGCCATATGGTAAAGATATGTAAAAGTTGAAAAATATTCCATGTGATAATTGTATATTGGTGATTAATTGTTAGTCTTATTATGGGAAGCCAATAATTAATAATTAAAAGGAATTACATATTTTCTTTCTTTGATGGATTTCAAATATATTATGAAATTAATTTGGCACTCAATGTTGATTATAAGTAATGATGATGAATAAAGTATTTTGAAAAAATAAATTATGTAAAATTATAAAAACATACAAATGTGACAAAAGTATTCAAAGTCATTTTTATACAATGAAGAGGATGTACAACCTTTATTATGGGATCACGAAGGTTGAGATGAACCACACATCCTTCATCTCAAAAATGTTGCACTAGCACATAGCTAGTAATGTCATAAGAACCTTTGTCAATTTAAGATGACTTATAACCCCCTCTCCTATATGATTAAATGGAAATTGTGGATTTTTAAGAACCACAAAGGTTGAAATGAACCACACACCCTTCATCTTAAAAATGTCATACTAGCACATACCCAATAATATCATAAGAACTTTTGTCAATTTAAGATAATCTATAACCCCCTCTCCTATATGATTAAATGGAAATTGTTGATTTTTAAGAACCACAAAGCCCTTGTATAAGAAATCAAAATATGGTAAAGGATTTGTGAAAGAACGAAAGCAATAATTGTGCAAAAAGATGCAAGACCACAAACAACATTAAGACACAATTTCAAGAACGCAAAAGTTACAAATAGGGAAAATATGTGAAAGTAAGTCAACCCTACTATATAAAGTCATTAACTTGATAACAAGGACTGCAATATAAGGTCACGAAACAAAGAGTATGAAATTAATGCTCTAGATTAAAAGATTTACATCTTCTCATTAAAATGGCATACACATTCCATATTGTATTATCTTATAAATTATAGTTTTGCAATAATATGCATACTATAATATTAAAAATGAAATGTGAAAAATACTTTCAATGCACTAGAAGAATACATTCACACTATCGAAAATTAAATGACTTGCATCTTATCAAAATGACATTTAAAACCCATGTTGTATTAATAAATAGCTTTGCAATAATATACATATCAAATATCAAACCTAAAAAATACTTGCAATACATTATAAGAATACATTGTTTAGTCAAATCATTGAGCATTATAACTTCTTTATATGTTGAGATTATGTTATTGGTGTCTCTAGTAAATCGGTACCTACAAATATTTATAAAGAAGTTTTGTGGTTTTCTCTTGAAAAAATTTACACATTAATCTTGTGTTCCATGTTATGTAGCCCATAGATCTGATATGTAATTGTTTTAATATGGTTGATGAATGTTTAAATAAGTAAAATTTGTCTTATTCAACCACAGCCCCTTCCTGCTCATTATAAATGTATGCTCAACAAAAACCTTGGTTTTACTATTGTTGTCACTCAAAAGGAGAGGAAACCAAGTTGTCCTTACTTGTATGAATCAGCATTTTGGAAGGGCACATTTAAAATCGATGCAACTATTGAGCATGTATAATCATCAAAGTCCAAAGGCATAAGATGAATGTTTTTCATATAATACGCTTACTTATGATTGAGTAATACATGATTCAATATAAATGTATCACTTCTAAATATTTTTTTGGCATTCTGCTACAATCCCATTTGGTTTGAAATTTTAAATCCATAAGGAGATGAGACGGGAAACAAAGATAAAGTTTAAGGTGTGAGTTTTATAAAGAAATTAAAACAAAGTCATGAGAAAATGCCAAAAAAAATTGCAAGGCATGATCAAAATAGTATTTAATAGACATTTAATGTTGGAGACTCAATGTCACTATGTTTATCTAAATAAAGGTTTAAAAACCCCTAAAATAACTTAAGCCTATTAAACGTGGTCTTGTTAAAATATGAGAGAAAGTTGGAAAAGAATATTTGAAGTTGGATTAGAAGCTATTATGGGACTTACATGCATGTAAATTTGACATTGGTTCAAATTATTTGGACCATTCTAGTTATATGAAAGTAGAACTCAAATGTGATAAACCTCGCATTTTATCTAATACTTGATAGGAAATAACTCACATTCCAAATTTGAAAATTCTTAGCAACCATTTAAATAGGGTGAACCCTAACACAAATGAGCTTGAAAATGGTCTCCATCATTTGATATTGATGTCAAATTAAAAGACTGCGTGAATTCTAAGAATTTGGTCATTTTCTTTCTGTTTTTGTACCACCACATTTGCATTTAGTAACGTACATTTAAATTGATGATAATTTACTTTCTCAAAGCTTTAATTTGCAAAGAAGAGAAAGTCACTAAGCTTCCAGTGTCCTTAGATTCTTTGATGTGCATTGGTTTGGCTCCCTTCATGTAGTAGAACTAACATGACAAGTAAATGCCTTTTAGATAACTTCTAATGTGAATTTTATTTCTTAAACATAGTTATTGCAGAATATAATGTACATTTAATGATAACTTTGTTGGATTATTGAATCTCGTATTGAAGCATTTCATATATTGAATCTTTCTAAATAAAAAAATAAATACAAAATTTTGATATTCAGATATTTGATTTGGAAATCATTGGGTAGGAAAAATACATATGTAGAGCAAACCATTACGATAGAGATGCCAATTACTTACAACAAGTAAGGTGTTTAAACGTTTAAATGTAAATTGAAATTAGCCACTTAGAACATAAGAGATTTTATACTTGCCAACAACATATCATATTTTATTTATTTTATTGATAATTATAAACCTAATAACTTCATGAATGCAAGGCATTGCAAAATATTTAATGTGGTAATTGAAAAAGACGTATTTGCTAATTTTTTTGTTGCAAACTAAAACAATTTGGAAATTTCATATACAATTCCCATTGATGAGAGTTGAATTTGTCACTCCTAATCACCCTTTTATCACCATTTTTCTTATAAAAATCACTTGTTTCATCCATTCATATTCCATGTATTCATCATATTCATGAATGTTGGTTGGTTACGAGTTTGAAGGTATCAATTTGAGGATACCAATTTGAGAGCATTTCAATCATGGTTACATTAGGGGAATTTTGAGGTCTAAAATGGGCCTCCTAAGGAAAATATAAAATAATAGTGGAAATAATAAAATAAGATCAGATTACATCATCAAATTTTAGAGGGAAAAAGAAACTAAAAAAAAAAAAAATATTGTCAACTCCTATTTTTAACTTATCTCAATATGGGTTTACTCAAATTTTGAGAGGCAACACTCGTTGGACGCAGAATTTGATTCCTCATCAAGGATTACCCATGTTGCATACTTTCGATGGACCCTTCTATAGGAAAAATGAGAAATAGATGAAAAGCGTGATTGCAATCACACTTTTTCATGTATTTCTCATTTTTCGTGTAGCAGGGTCCATCGAAAGTATGCAACATGGGTACTCCTTGGATGAGGAATTAAATTTTGCATCCAATGAGTACTCCTACTCGAAATCTGAGTAAAACCTTAGGGAGATAAGTTGAAAATACGAGTTGAAAAAATAGCTTTATTATTTTTTAATCTTTTGACTTTTTTACTCCAAAAATCGTAAATCATCCCCCATGGTTGACATCATCACCTTGAATCCTATTGGTTCTTATAAAGTTTATTTTGGTTGTGCATTTTTCTGAGGAGGTCCATTTTAGACCTCAAAATTCCCCTAATGGAAAATGAAGTAAAAAGATCTTATGAGTTAGGAGTTGTATAAAACTAGGAATTTATTGCATCCAGAGCCCAACTCTATTAAAGAGATTCCCAAGGAACATAGGAGAATAATATATGATCTTCAAATCAAAAGAGTCATACAAAGATTTCAAAATGAAATAATTGAAGACTTTACAAATTTCATAAACAACTACAAATTTGTAGTCTTATCAACATGCCAAAAAGATGGAAAAAATTGGATGCAAGCTTAAGGCAAAGAACTCATTCACTTTCAAATATTCATGTAACAGTATATAAGATAAAATTGTATGTGAAATCACTAAGAACTAAGGGACTGGAATGAATTGGTCTTAAATTTAAACATCCTCTAATACATGTATCCCATTCTAGATTATCGAGAAAATTTGGCAATGAACAAAGAAAGAGAAAGGAGAAAATAGGAAATGAATGAGATATTGGCAAGATTCTATGCATTAGAAACCAACACATGTGTACTTCCTTTTGACTTCAGGATTGTCTGTGAAGAACAACATATTCAAGTCATCTCATTCAATTTTGACAACATACTCAAGTCATCTCATTCAATTTTGATTAGCTACACAGGGGATGTGCAAGGATGTGCAAAGGATTAAGTGGGGAGATAAGGATGAGGGCTAAATTTGTAACTTCTAATTACCCTTTTATCACCATTTTTCTTATAAAAAACACTTGTTTCATTCATTTTCATTCATTCTTATTCCACTTATTCATCATAATTAGAGTGATTGGATTTAGTGGTAATGAACAAGTTTTTTCATAATAATTTCACAATTTTGTGTGCTCTAGTGAATGTTCGTTTGTTATGAGTTTGTAGGTATCAAGAGAGGTACACCATTTTATGATTTCAATTGTGGAAAGAACAACCATAGAAATCTTCATCAACAGTCATAAAGCTAAGCAAATCTCTTGGATGGTACCGATGCTAAGGATTTTCTCTATAACATTAAAGTTTGTATCAATATGTAGAACCATATTACAGAGATTCTTTGTAGCCAAAAACATTTTAAAAAACAAAATCATTGTTATAAAAACTTTTTTCAACATCAATACACATTTCCTTTGGTAAATATCTACTTTTATTATTTTTACTACTTTTGTTGTCAACTCAATTTTACAATTTAGTCTCAACCCTTCAGGCCATTCATCCCACTAGATTTGAAAATAGATTGAAAAATGGAAATTTAGGAATAGTTAAGTTGGTTTTTGCTTTGGATAAGTTTTGACATATCTAACTGTTATGCCCCTTTATTCTTGGCAAGAACCAATGAAAGATAGCAAGTAGTTACGTTAGTTTTTGTAGATGGGTTATGAGAACCAAAGGGTTCAATGTTTTCGTACATTGTTATTATTATCTTCTATTAATAAAAATCAACTTTTTTGTTTTTAGGAGTGTGTAAGACGTGGAATCATGTTTTCGGACATTGTTATTATTATCTTCCATTAATGAAAATCAATTGTTTTTTGTTCTTATGAGTGTATAAGACGTGCAATCCATCAGCAAACTATAGAGAAAGGGCCACTCTATAGTAGAGTAGTAGTGGTTATTTTGTTGTTGGTATATATTTTTACATTTTCTTGTAATTTAATTTCTTTTACTGTATATATTTACTCATTTTACATTCAAACATATTTCGTTCATTTTCTTGGTGCCAGAAATCATTTCTATGTATGTTTCACTTTCTTGGTGCAAGAAATCATTTCTATATATGTTTCACGGCATTTATTTTTTAACAACAATACTTTTGCAAGAAATCATTTCTATATATGTTTCACGACATTTATTTTTTAACATACTGCTTTTTTTTTTCTCTACATTTTTACTCTTAATCAATTGTAGTTGCATTTTATTATCGTATTAATTTTGTTTTCAAACATATTCATCCATTTCCTTGGTGCAAGAAATCACTTCTATATATGTTTCACAACGTTTATTTTTTAGCAACATACTACTTTTTTCTTTACATTTTTACTCTTAATCAGTTGTAGTTGTAGTTGTAGTTGTATTTTATTATCGTAGCAATTTTGCTTTTATTTTCCTTCAACACAATAGATTGGTTAGTTTTATTGATAGTTATATTTGTTGTTAGTTAGTTTTGTTGATATTTAGTTTTCTTTGTTGTTAGTTTTGTTGATAGTTAATTTTCTTTGCTAATTAGGTAGCATTGTTGTAGTTAATTTTGTTTTGTTTTACTTTTGTGCTTAGATGGGAAATAATTTGGAATTTCAGCTATAAAGATTTATACAATATTTCTTGTAATTATTTGTAAATAATTGTAACTAGTTTTGTCAGAGTCTCTAGGGAATGCATGAAGGCCAAAATGCATATATTTTGTTGAGCATTTTGTAAAATAAAACAACCCCTGATTGATAATAAAGTAAGGCTTATGTGAGAACATTGCAGAAGCTTGTCATAGGACCCAAAGCACCTATAGTTTTCCATAAGGGAACTAAAAGGGAACATGACTTTCAATTGTGAGACTTGCAAGGCCCCTGCAACCTTCATTTGTGGAAGTCATAAAGGTCCCACAAACCCTATTTTCAAAATTCAAGGACCAGTCCATTGCATTTGTAGATCCAAAGGATTTGTAACTTTCATGCATGAGACTCTAAAAGGTTATACTACCCTTCTCTTAAGGATTCAAAATGGAACTGTAAGCTCAAAGGAATGATAGATTTCATTCGCAAGCCATAAACATCATTTGCATGACTTTGAAAGGACCCTCAAGCTGCCATTTGTGATCTTAGAGGACCCACATCTCACATTTATGAGATACCTTAAATGCTGAGAAAATATGGACCACATAGAAGATTTCAGCCAAATTCATTCATTGGAACTTCTCTAGTAGTAGATGTGGTTGGAGCTTAGCCTTTCACCCCATTTGGAGTTGGATTATTCAATGTTGGTGTATTGTTGAATTTTGTCAATATCAAATACTTAATAGGAAGAAGATTTTTTTTTAAAAGATCTACAAGGCTCCAATCCTAGACCATCATTAGATTGAAGGATATTATCACATTAAAAATCTTTTCTTTCCTTGGTCAAGTCTTTTCAAGAGATTCAAAGGCTCATCCATTCTAAGGAGAAGTTCAAGATGAATATTTCGATGCAAAGCCAAATTTAAAAGGATTGGTGTTGGTATTTCGGTAAGCCTAATTAAAGTTAGGCTTCAATGAAATCATATTCTTTGTTGGATAAAAACATCATTTCAGTGCAACTTTGAAAACACTAGGGGATCCTCATTAATGCTAGAGGTTAGATGAATTCAAAGACTTCATTGTGTATGCCATTTTCATTTATCTTATAAGTTGTGATTTTTTGCTGGTTGGACTACTAACAAACTCTTGGTTGTATGATCTATAGCTAATTTCCTATGATTACTTGATTACTCAAGGTTATTAACAAGAAGTTCAAGTGCAAGCACCTTCTATCTTCCAATGGAATATATGTAGAGGGTGGGTTTGTCGAGTGACTCTACAAAATTAGTTCTTTTTGTTTTCATAGGCCTTTGGAATTGCTTGAGTCTCTTTGTAATATTTTTTTCTGAAAACTATGAAGTATCTCTGTGACAATGGAGCAAGCATTTTGCTTTCATTCCACTAGATTTGGTGGGAAGGTATACATTCAACTCTATGCTAATGGTTATCTTTGATTAGAAATTTCAATCTTATCATGTTTTAACTGACTTAGATCTGGTCTCAATTTTGGTATCATTGAGGTGATGCTTTGATTTCTTTATATTCTTTGTACATATTTAGTGTGCTCTCTCTACATAACTTTGTAGATACTTTATGTTAATAAAAAATATTTCTTCCATAAGTAGAAATACAATTAATAAGCAATTAATCAAATAATTCATAAGAAACTAATTTATATTTCATTTGTTAATTTATATACAATGTGCTTTCATCAAATTGAAGGCATGAGATTTAATTATCTTTAACAAATCACTAAAAAAAATAATATATACCTAAAACACAATTTGTCTTCAAACTTTTAAAACAAACAAATAATCCTAGATTATAGATTTTTACTCCCGCACCTATGTGATAGGTTTATGTATTCTTCCATGAAATACATTCCAATATAGTTGATCATGTTCATGTTTGTATCCATATAATATATAGCCAAGTTCAAGTATTTTAAATATCTTTTGCACTTTTGGAACAAATAATCATAGATCATAGATTCAACTTCCATATCTATGTAACGGGTTTATGTATTCTTCCCTGAAATACAACACATCATAACACTCCAATATAGTTCATGTTCGTATCCACACAATATGAAGCCAAGTTCAAGCGTTAGAAGTATCTTTTCCACTTTTCCCTGAGTTCAAACAATGAACAATGGGCATAACAGTGATATATTGAACACCATATCAACCTTTGAACATATAAACTAGCATCTCATGTCAGGTGTAAAGTTATCAGAACCAGCACATGTAAAGCCAAAATCTCAAACCAAGCCAGGAACCACACTAAAATTGGGAGAAAAATCTGTCTAATATAAAATGCATAAAATATTCAAATATATATATATATATATATATATATATTATTATATATATATATCCAAACCATTATATACCAAAATACATCAATGTTGAGGTTCTAAATGACCTCTAGAACCAAAAAAAATAATCATACTACAACACATCATCAAAATCATTCATTAGACCAAGATTATAATCTTCACAAAGCAATCACAAGGATTTACATTCTATAATCCCAAATTCCATGAGACAGGTAGATGACCAAGGTTGCATTGCCTATTTTATATAGCTCTAAAATGTCGAAACAATGAAAAAACATGAAGTCTGATGAAACTGGATAAAAACTTCAATTTCTACTTTCCCCATGTGAGGTACTATGAATCGGAGCATTACCAAATGTCTTTAAATAGGACCGCATTTTTAACCTTTTTAAGTTAATAGAGATCTGTATTTTATATTTATACTTTAAGCTAATGCAAGTAAATTATAAAGTAATTATAAACATTAACTCTAAAAAATTATAGTAAAAGTTAGAAATAGAAATTAACACGAGGGGTTAGCTCAACTTGTTGTTGCCTGACTTGTTATTTGTTGAGTATATTTTCATTGACGTCAAAGTGAGTGCAGATGTAAGCAGGTGCAGGATGTAGAGTGAAAATATCGTCATTGATGTCAAGGTTTGGAGGCCATTGATGTGATGGTGTCCATAGGATGATGCAACTTGATGATGCAGTGATCAAACCCTAGCTCTAGGGTTTGGTTTCCTAGTTGATGGATACACCCAGCATTTGTTGAAGTTTTTGATGACACAAATCTCTAAGTTCGTCTAGGAGACCCTAACTAGTGGATTATGTTAGAAAATCGAAAAGGCCGAAAAAATTTCTTGTGTTGATAATTACTTGTGATATTTTCGTGTTTTTATTTAACTTTCTTATGTTTTTCTTTTGTCTTTGTTTCATAAAGCAATCATAAAAAAAACAAGAAGATCAATGACACCAAACATCGGCACTCATCCATGGTTAAAACCCCTCTATAGGGGAACACCTTGTCAAACTCTTCCACTAATAAATTCAAGTTGAGATAGACCAAGACCCTAGACCAAAAGACCTTCCTCCTCCACCAAGTCACCCCTTCCTTCCAATAGATGATCTCTCCGAAAGTCAAGTGTCAACTTCTCAAATGCGGCTTCAACTCAAAATTTCGACTTCCCAGCTTCAGAACTTCGACCCCAGCATCAGAATTTCGTCCTAGCTTTAGGATTGCAAATTCAGCCCTTCCAGCACCTCAACAGCGTCACGTGTGTGAGAGAAGAAGAAAAAAAAAAAAAGATAAAATTTCAACTTCTTGTGCTTGACAAAGTCCTCTTTTTTCGCTAGTCTTTGCCTCCTTGTTCCTTGAATTTCGTTCTTTTTCTTGTCCCAGAAATTTCAGATCAAACTGGTTGAGTGAGTGCTCCAAATGAGGTCGAGTTATGACCTTTATATAGGAGATCTTTCCCCTTAATTAGGCCAACTTATCTAGTTTGAGGCCGACTTGGTGGAGGAGGCCTAGAAGACCTAATTTACATCAAAATAAATGTGTTTCTTGATTGACAAAGCTCAAGAAGCATCTATTACATCATGGCATGGACTAGGACACTTGACATAAACCTAGAAGCCTACAATGGAGGCTTTGACCTATAAACCATTGACCCAAACATCAAACTCATGCTTTAATAAGTCAATTTCTTTATTAATAAAATTATTTTCTTCTTCTTGATTGCATGCATTCCACATTTTTTTGAAGGTTGAAATATCCTTCCAACCGTTAATCCCTGATGCAAAGCACTCCAAGATATTAATAAAATTATTATTTGCCTTAATTTCGCTTTCCACTTTTCTTGCCAACCTGAATGCCTTCTCCAATGAATCAGGTTCCCAAAGATGAACCTCATGTTGAATGTTATCTTTTAAAGTCCCTATGGAGACATCAATCCTTTGCTTCTCTAGAATATCATTTTCCCTTATATTCAATTTTTGAAAGTCCTTAATGTGCTCTGCCATTGAAAACTTTGGTTTGAGATTTATCAATTGGCTAAATAATGTGTTGCTCTTTGTATCCTCATAATGTGTTATCATTTCCTCCGTGAAAATTGACCACGTAACTAGTGGTTTACGAGAACAAAGCCCTTTATACCATAAAAATTGATCTGGTTCTAAATATCAAGATGCAATACGTACCTTTTGTAATAGTTGCACCTCATGTAGATCAAAATATTGCTCCATTTGTAGTATCCAATTTACTGGATCCTTGCCATCAAACTTTCCCATATCGCATTTTCTTGATTTTAGGAGCTCGATCTTGGAACCACTGTAATTCTATAATTTCAGATCTCCAAGTTCTGAAATTGCGTCCTCCAGTAGCCCTCTCCGTTCTCTTTCTAACCCCGCAAGTCTGATCAAGATTGGATTTTGCAAGGAAAAGTTATGTCAAATCTCCCACAATGTCCTGATTATAATAGACTCGTTCAATAGAATGCACTTGTACGAAGTGCCACGTGTCACTGTTTCAACCTTAGGATCTGAAAGATATACACAGAAAACTAGAATCCGTCTGCTTCCTATAACTTCTTATGAAATGTCAATCTGATGCTTAGAGAGAAAGTTATGATGATTTTCCCAAGGTCACCTGTTTAGAATTTAATTCGGGGGTCTACAAAAACCCTAACTTCCTCTGATTATATCTCTGAAAATATGGAGAGACAAGATCTGAAATCCGGACCCATGATTCACCAAGATTTCAGTTCAAATGGGTTATAATTTCAGAGTCTGAACCTTCATAGAAACAATATTATAGCGAAAATTCCACGATGACCTATTTGAGATGAAATTTTGGAGCTTGCAAAAACCCTAACTTCCTCGGATCACATCTCTGAAAATATAGTGAGGCAAGATTTGAAATTCGGACCCGAGGTTCAGACCGATTTCTTCTCAAATGGGTTTTTTTCTTAGCTTCTGAAACGTTGTAGCGAAAACATTATAGCGAAAAATCCACGATGACTTGATTTAGATGAATTCTGGAGCTTGGAAAAACCCTAATTTCCTCAAATCATATCTCTGAAAATATAGCGAGACAAAATCTGAAATTCAGACCCGAGGTTCAGTGTGATTTCATCTCAAATGGGTTTTTTTTCACTTCTGAAACGTCGCGGAAAAAATAAATAAATA
>APFE031203518.1:68173-85521 GCA_000404065.3 Pinus taeda | reverse complement strand
TATATATAACGAAAATTCCACGATGATCTGTTTGGAGCAAAGAATCCCTAGAATCCAAAGCTCTGATACCAAATGCTATGAAACCAACTCACAAAAAGATAGAAAAAATAGATCAACGCCTTAGAAATAAGCCTCTTCGAGGAGGCAACTTTCTTTACATTACACAAATGAACAATTCTTAAATGATACAAATGAGAAGACCTTCTTTCTATATATAGGAGTCTAAGGGGTCATAATATAATCAGAGCCGACATAACAATAATAATGTAAGGGCACAATAATAACAATAGTGGGCTTCTATGGGGCACAATAATAACAATATGGGGACTACATGGGCCTAACAATATATTAAGGAGGGTGTACTAATAACAATAAGGGGTTACACTAGTAGTATAGGGATCTAACAGGGCTAAATCCCCTCTATGGGGGAAAACCCAATCAAACTCTTCCACTAGCAAATTTCAATTGACCCTAGACCAAAAGACCTTCCTCCTCCACCACGTCAACCCTTCCTTCCATTAGATGATCTCTCCCAAAGTCACTAAGTGTCAGCTTCTCAAATGCAGCTTCAACTCAGAATTTTGACTTACCAGCTTCAAAACTTCGACCCCATCTTCAGAATTTCGGCCCAACTTCAAGACTACAGTTTCAGTCCTTCCAACAACTTCAAACGTGTGAGAGAAAGAGAGAAAATTTTGACTTCTTGTGCTTGACAAAGTCCTTTTTTGCTAGCCCTTTCCTCTTTGTTCCTTGAATTTCGCATTTTTTCTTGTCCCAACAATTGCAGATCAAACTTGTTGAGTGAGTGCTCCAAATGAGGTCGAGTTTCTGCCTTTATATAGGAGATCTTGCCCCTCAAATTAGGTCAACTTGTCCAATTTGAGGTTGACTTGGTGGACGAAGCTTAAAAGACCTAATTTTTATCAAAATAAATTTGTTTCTTGATTGACAAAGCCCATGAAGGTCTATCACATCATGACATGGACTAGGACAGTTGACATAAACCCTAGAAGCATGCAATTGAGGCTTTGACCTATAAACCATTGACCCAAGCATGAAACTCATGCTTTAATAAGTTAATTTATTTAATAATAATAATAAAATCTTTCTTTTAACAAATACATTACATCATGACTCAATACAATTATGAAGATCAACACTAGTTACATTCTTCAACAGATTCTACTTGTCATGTTGATTATGTTGGCATATGGAGAACCAAATGGGCCTTCACGGTTTGAGAGATACAACGGTTTGAAATTGAAGATCCAATTTGTAGCTCAAAGCCCCAAAGGGAGATGATGTGGCATCTTGTTATTGATTGGTAAATCATGGGGTCAAGAAGCCTTCTTATTTGTATCAACTTAAACAACTGTAGCTATTATAATTCATGAAAGGATATCAATCTTGAATTAAGAAAAAAAAATATGGTCATGAATTTGAAAGAAAATGTAAATTTTCAGAAGTAGGTTTTGGCTCCATTTTTCAAATTTTGAAATTTAAATTTTCTTCTATAAAATACTAAGTTGATTTCCCTCCTAAAGTCCTAATTGAATTCAAATTGAATTTCCTCCCTTATCTCTATATAGGGCAGCTAAAATCTTCTGCAATGGAGTAGAGAGATTTAATGCCTAATTCGATATATGCTTTGCAGCTTGGTTGATGAAGCAAATCTCAAGAATTGAAGCTTTGAAATAGCCTTGCAGCCAGGAAGGGTTTCCGTTTTGTTAGGGTTTTGGGTTTCGTCCTTGTTTTATTTTTGCAGGTACATTCACATCCTCTGTGACCAAGTCAAGCATTCTATGACAACGGTCTAATTATTCTATGATTGCAGAAGGATTTCGCTACACAGTCAAGGAATTTTCTGAGGCATGAATGTTGGTTGGGCGTAAGTTTCTAGAACGGCGAGGAGGTGAATCCTTGCGCAAAAGCCTGAAGCAGTTAATTCAGCCCTCTGTTAGGACAGTGTTCTGTGCAAAGCTTGGGTCCCTTTCATTTTCATTCAGAGCTATTGATTAGATATTTTTTTTGGCTTCCAAAACAAATTTTATGACATCAATCCTCACAACATTCAATTGTTTGGCCTATGGACTTAAAGCAGCAACTTCTTGGCATATATGCTAGTTCTACTTTTGCGATTCTATTGACAAAGCTTATGGCAGTGTCTAGACACACATGTTTATGAGCAAGTTCAATCTTGTAATTTATATGCCTCATCTCCAGACTATGGGCTCCAGAACCTGTTATAACTACACCACAAGTTAACAAGGCTCCACTTGCAGTAGTAAGGTCATAGACTTGACAGACTTCAAAAGAAACCCTGATATTATAAACAAAGTTGTTCATTGTAGAGTCTTCTTACAGCTGAAAGGATATCAGCATTTATATTGCACAGCTATCTCATGATTCTCGGATATCTCCAGGGCATCAAATTTGGAATAGGCACATATGTTCAACATTTCATTATCATCAGAAGGAAGAGTTATTTCTCTTAAGGTCTTATTAGTAGTATTGTTGTAAGGGTCTTGTCCTTTGTAAGGGCTTTTCTATCATTGTTGCATTAACGATTCTAAAGCATGGGTTTTTGTCTGTCACCTTTAGTACAAGTGCTTGGTGTCTCTTGTTAAGAGACAGTCCTGTATGTCTCTTGAAGTTGTTGCAAAAGTAAAGTATCATTAACAGAGTTTTGTTGATAAGTGAATATATGATGATATATGACTCAGCAGTGATGATCCATACAATAGTGAGGCAGTAATCTATAAGACTGATAGACCTTGAATGACAGAATCAGTGACATAGATGCAGTGACCTCAACATGACAGCAGTGATCTTGACCTAGTGACCTGGTGACTGTGCTAACATTTGGTATGACATAACAGAGACTCTGTTGCATAAGATATAGACATTGATCTTACTAACAGTAACCTTGACATGTCTAGACAGTATAGCAGATATAACCAAATGCAAAGGACCCTTTTACATATGCAGAGGTGTGGCTAAACTGACGTGATGACGTATGGAAGTGGTATTTGTGTTCTTTTAATCAGAGTATTATGAACAATTGAAGCAGGAGTGACAGTGGCAGTGGAAGCATGATTGACAGCGTGTGGCAGCAATCTGAATTCTGACAGCAGTAAGTGGCAGTATTGGTAGCAGCAGATCGTTGTGACCGCAGGAAGGTTTGGAGTAGCAGCAGATGTGACAGTGGCAGTAGTGGCAGTAGTGGGCAACAGTGGTAGCAATGGACAGCAGTGGTAGTGAAGCACAACAGCAAAGGTTGCAGCTTGATGAGATTGTAGTTGGGTCACTATCCCTAGCACGGGAACCCAAAACCTTCAGGGACCATTTGCTTCCTTCCAGCCTTGTTGGTAAAACCCCTTGGGGAGTCTTGTACTTCCTTCTAGTTCAATTGGCAAATGTGTATGTAACCATACACAACAAAGCTTGTTTAGATGACATATTATGTGTATTGTCATTGATGTGATGTTGTTTTGGTTTATGCTCTGAATGTTCAAAGAAATAAACTAACCAATTGTGAAAAAATTTAGGAAATACTGATTCACACCGCTCTCAGTATTTCCAACAGTTGCCAATGTTGTTGGGCATTTGGCTAGTTCCATGCCAACAAGTATTTGATTTGAATTCACCTAGGTTAGGCACCCTAGTCAATGGCAACAGGTTACCAGGGATGTCATCCACAAATGTAGGGAAGCATTCCTTGGGTTTACCCATGGGGTTTTCCCTGGAAGAAAAAGTTTACATAGAAAAAAAATGAATTATAGTCTCCAGATAGATGAGGAGCATCATAATATAGGGTTGGTTTAGGGTTTATAAAGAGGCACCTGTTTTATGTTTTTTCTTCTGCTGCGGATTGCACCAGAGCCACACAGACTGGTTCAGCCAGTTCTTGTCTAAATGCTCTGATTCGGTCCAAATCAGTCCCAGTTCATGGTCCAAACTGATCTCAGTTCAATTATTTACCAAAATCATACCAGTTTTCAACCAATCAGTCTGAAGCAGCCAGTTTCAGACCGCTTCTATCAGTCTTCATAACTATGGTCTCGTCTCTTTTTTTTTTTATTGTAACCAACAACTCAACCAGGAGCACTTACGCTGCCCTTCTTTTGAACCAAAAAAATGTACCACCTAATATTTGCATCCAGATTCCAATCTCAAAATGTCAACACATCTGACAATTGAGAAAAGTCATATTTACCCCCCACAGAAAGGAACAAACGCAAAAAGTTTATGCCGTATTTTGAAAAGCAGTAACTCCTACGGAATAAGGTTTAACCTACACACAAAACTCGATGGCATTTAACAAAGGATTATAGACCATTACCAAACATTGCCTCTTCCCCGCAACACTAATCAATTAACAGTGGTTCAGTAGAATAAATCTGGTTATCACATTCAAATTTATTAGATGATTCTTAGTACAAAATCAGTAATAAGAGCCCGTTTGGTGATATTCTAGACACTACATTGTCTGGCCCTGGAAATATTCCCTTAGCCAACCATGTGACTTTGATTGGATTTTATGCCATGCACACCCACACCAAGTTACCAACCACACCCGTATTTGTGTACTGTCTAAATTCTTCAAAGGATTTAAGACACTTATGCACCTGCAGTATAGCAATTATGTACCCGTTGGGTGCACTTGCATCCAACATACCTAGATTAATCATGATTCTATAGCAATATTACAATGGTTATACTAAACTGGAACAACACCATGTGCATAAACCTTAGAAAATTAAATCATGACTCGTTTCTATCATTAAATAGCTGTGAGACAAATACAAATGCCTAGCAAGGAAATGAATAGTCTTCAACCTTTGAAATTAGGGATAAGACACTTGGCAAGTCACACCTACAGTGACCTTAATATTACATTGAAGATTTTCATGCTGTGCAAATCATCACCTTCTATTCGATGTAGGAATTCAAATCACCTATATGTAAAATTATGCCAATTGTTCCATATCGAATTTCAAAACTCCTTCAATGTGAACTTAGAAGTTACGGCCATATGGCCATACCAAAGTTCCCACTGGACCAAAGCCATATGGACCAGGGCAGGATCAGTATGCCCCAGAACAAAAACAATTCACAAACAGCTTTGTATTGATTTCTTTCTGTGTTAGAAAATTGTTGCTGCCAAATATCCAGCATTTAGATCTTCTTCCAGAAACAAAAAATCTCCTTTGTAAACGCCTTGACATTACCCCAGAGTGTGTTTTCTTGCAACTGCTGTGAGCTTTCTGACACCTTAAAGTTCTCAGATGCTCTGCTAGTGAAATTAAAGAGGCAACCATAATCAAAGTTCATGCAGCTGAATTCTTCAAAGGATTTAAGACACCTATGCACCTGCAGTATAGCAATTCTGTACCCGTTGGGAGCACTTGCATCCAACATACCTAGACTAATCATGATTCTATAGCAATATTACAATGGTTATACTAAACTGGAACAACACCATGTGCATAAACTTCAAATTAAATCATGACCCATTTCTATCATTAAATAGCTGCAAGACATAAACAAATGCCTAGCAAGGAAATGAATAGTCTTCAACCTTTGAAATTAGGGCTAAGACACTTGGCAATTCACTCCTACAGTGACCTTAATATTACATTGAAGATTTTCATGCTGTGCAAATCATCACCTTCTATTCGATGTAGGAATTCAAATCACCTATATGTAAACTTATGCCAATTGTTCCATATCGAATTTCAAAACTCCTCCTCCAATGTGAACTTGGAAGTTATGGCCATACGGCCATACCAAAGTTCCCACTGGAACAAAGCCATATGGACCAGGGCAGGATCAGTATGCCCCAGAACAGAAACAATTCACAAAGAGCTTCGTATTGATTTCTTTCTTTGTTAGAAAATTGTTGCTGCCAAATATCCAGCATTTAGATCTTCTTCCAGAAACTAAAAAACTCCTTTGTAAATGCCTTGACATTACCCCAGAGTGTGTTTTCTTGCAACTGCTGTGAGCTTTCTGACCCCTTAAAGTTCTCAGATGCTCTGCTAGTGAAATTAAAGAGGCAATCTTAATCAAAGTTCATGCAGCTGAAAAGTAAATAAAATAAAGAAGATAGTACAGATTCCCATATTCATTTAAACTAGATAGAATCATTTTCAACTTGAAAATGCTTACCCATGACTTTCATCTGTATCACCTTCCAATTTCACAGTATCGCGGTTATCTCCTGTGATTTCTGTCTTATACCCAACCCTCTCACCTTGACTTCGTTCAGGAACAGAAAAGGGTGGTGCATGTCTTGCTTTGCTGTCTGAATCTTCAGTCCCAATGGAAGATGTAAGCTTCTTTGAAGTTACAGATTGTGATTCAATTGAAATATTTTCAGAAATGTCTGGCGTCTGTATCTGTATCTGTATCTGTATCAATACCGAGAATTTGGGTTTTAACAGAAAGAAGAGCAAGTGATACTTCTAAAACAAATACACCAACTGACCTAATCTCTATCTCGATTCTCTAGTACAAGCCTTTCCCAGCACCATCTTTTAGTGTTATGTTCAGAAGGGTATAGGGAAATATCATTTCCAAAACAGCTCAAAGTCGGTTATTATTCAACAAAATATACAAAAACAAGTAACAAGGTCTGGACAAGAGCCAAGACAAATGACTGATTCAAAAGAAAACCATAGAAGTTCTGGCATAACACAATTTTATCTAATATAATTTTTTAACTAGAAGCCTGCCTTTTGACAGTGATTGTCGATGCACAAATAATCTACGAGAACAGATAGTAGAGTCCCATTTAGCAGTGTTCCATTCTAAATGTCAACACCAATAAGAAGATTTCAAACTCAGAAGAAAATGATACTTCAAAATCTTAAAATGATGGATCAATACCAAACAGTAGACAATAAGATTTCACTTGTCCACCTTAATCTCAGGCATTACAAAACTGAGACCATGTCCACTGAAAATCGTAAAGAAATGGATCATATTTGCTTTGGGCCCAAATAATGTCACGGCTACAATATTCACTATGTCCCAGAAAAGTATGAATGGCAATAAAATTAATTACATGTTAAATTAAATACCTAAATCCTGAAAGGTAACTTCAAGTACCAAGTATTAACCGACAAGTAACATTCAAAGTTCACACTATTAGAATGGGATAGATTCTCAACAAGAAAGGCCAAAACCAAGTACAATAAACAATATAAGATTAAACAAGATAATTTAGATTATGTAACTGTAGTTTGGCATACCACATCGAGCAAGACTGTTAATGACAATGCTAGAAATGCATAGGTACTCAAATTCTTCCATTTATTCATTTTAGGGGGTGAGGAGTTCTTAGAATACACAAGCACCTCAAGATATAATAGCTAAATCCTGAAAGGTAACTTCAAGTGCCAAGTATTAACACACATATAACATTCAAAGTTCACACTATTAGAATGGGATAGATTCTCAATGAGAAAGGTGAAAACCAAGTACAATAAACAAGATGTTAGAAACCAAGACACTACTGAGAGTGGGGTGAATTAGTAGTGTGACCAAATTATACAACTATTGACAAATTAAACTTTTCAATCTATTTGACAACCATTCATGTAAGCGGCACTATAAATCAATCATGTGAAACAACATAAACATTAGCACACATGCAAATATAAAGACATCAATATTCTTCTTTATTCCTTTTGCAAAGACAAGCTACAACTTGTTATTTCATCACTGCCTTGCAAGCTTCTACTTGTAGGTTTCTCAGGCTGCCACCAAAAGGAAGCTACCACTCCCCAATTTATCAGCTACGACTGAAAGGAAGTTCCTAGTCGTCAATTTATCAGCTACCATTGAAACGAGCTACTACCCCTGATTGTTTACCAGTCACTACCGGAAGGAGCTACTACCCCTGATTGTTTACGATTCACTACCGGAAGGAGCTACAACCCCGGAAATGCAAGCTCCAACTTGCTGGCCTTGTTGATCTATCTTTCATACTGTTTTCAAACTCAGATCAACAAGATTTCCTTGCTTCGAACATAAATTCCATATTGTTATACCTCAATGCCTTCCTTGTTGCTTGCATAGATAAACTCTTTTCTTGCTCTCTTAAAACACCGTGCAGCTTGCATACCTCAACCACCTCAAATCACCAATATCGCCATTAAAACACCTTCAATGCCTTTAGCATTGACCTCTAATTCACCATTGAATCCCCTCTTAGATTCACCTAAAATCTGATGCATTCACACCCTAGTGCTTCTCTCATCATCTTCTTCGCTGATACAATTCTACTTATAAAGGAATTGAGCTGATATTTTTAGTTTTTAACTTTACTTATCTTTAGCTCATAACTTATACTTAAAAGAGGTTTGATCTTGATTTCTTCTTGTTTTTCTACTTTTTGTATGTCCTCTTGATGTATACTAATGGTCTTCAATCTCTGCTCTGCTGACCTGATCTCAATCTCTGAGTTATTCTGTTGATTTTTACAATTTTGGTATGTTACAGGATTTACCAGTGACTTTAGCTATTGTTCTAACTTCAGCTAAATGCTAAATTTGGCTGAACTACCAAATAAGTTGCTAAGTCTGTCCATACCACCATCTTTGCTACCAACTTGTTCATGCCATGTTTCACAGCGTTAGCGCATTACTAGTTCAGTACCAATCCACCAAATTTGGTCCATAACACCAATTTTACCATATGTTGTCAACTCGTTCAAGCAATTGAACTTACGCCCAAAGGTGCTTTGTTCAAGCCCAAAGGCATAACACTACAACACATAAAACCTTCACATATCACTGTTTGTTGGGGCCCTTGAGGCTTGCGCTAAGCCTCCAGGGGATTACTCACCGCACTAGACCTTTTGTGCCCTCGATCAGGTGTGTGCCAATGTGGTTGGTCTTTCCACATCTACATGTTGACTGTGTTACAGGGCCTATGGCCCTAGAACACCAAAATTTTGACTTTTACCTTAGAACTTTGACCGGCCATATCTTTTGATCCAAGAAGTATTTTTGGGACTACAATATACCGTCGGAAATCTCTTTCCTAGCACTATCCATCTGAGCAGTTTCCAAGTGCAATTGAGTTGATCATCAGAACTGAAAATGGCAGCAAAGTCTCTGCTCCTTGAAACACACTTGTTCTCCTATATGATTGAAAACAACTAAGCTTTGCCACACATTTGACATGCTTCTCATCTAATAACAATCTCTATGATACTACTATTGACATCATTGACATCATACAACACCTTTGACATCAATACCTTTAACATCAACACATTTGACATCAATGACAGCATATTCTAACACAACATAATATTAAACAAGATACTTTGGATGATGTACCAGTGGTTTGGCCTACCACATGGAGCAAGATTGTTAATGACAATGCTCAAAATACACTGGTACTCAAAGTCTTCCATTTATTCATCTCAGGGGGGTAAGAAGTTCTTTGTTGAATTTTCCTTAGGCCCTAGATCTGGTTTGAGGTTAATCACACACATAGGCACACTAGAACCCCCAACTACCAAGCACTTTGCATAGCGGAATCTTCATCAATGAAATCAATTTAGTACACAGATTTGAGCCCAAAGCTCGATTATTTTATTAGTCAATCAATAAAAGAATCATGGGGCTCCCATACAAAGAATTATGGCCCTCAATCACTAGTACAGATAGTTTATATAATATACAAATTAGGGATTGTGATCTGCTCCTTCAGATCTCCAATTTGCCCAATACATCAACTTACTTGTTGATGTATCCCTTCTAGATCAGCCTCTTTAGTACACTTTTGTTCCAGCACCTGGCAGGTCCTTTGCCTCCTTAGACCAGAGAGGAATACCCCTTTGTCCACCAGCTGCTTACAGTGTATTTGCTCCTTCAATGCATTATATATGTCAGCTTTGCTTCTCCTAGTGACCCGCCCTTCAAATCATTATATAATCAGCTCCCAAATCCACTTCAGCACTCATAGTGAATCGGACTTTTAACCCACTATACATCAGCTCTAAAACAAAGTTATTCGCAGACCCTTAGATCCTACAAGGTGACTGCACAATCAGCCTTCAAGACACATTGTTCACAACTTCGATTGTGAACAGACTTCGAGATAAAATGCTCAGCAACTTCCTTCAATGAATAGTAACCCTATTGACTTTATCCCTTCCACAAATTCTAGTTTCTGCCTGCGGTCACCTAAGAACTTTCTCAACCTCCCACTATGCCTAGCCTGAGGCCCTCTCGACACCCTTTCCTTCTTGCGCTCGGCATTTTTAACAACTGAATTTCTTGGCCTCTGCTTCCCAGTCTAGCGTAAGGTCTCAGCCCTCTTTTGGACTTGGATCTAGGGCTACAGCCCTCTCAGAACTTCAGCCCTTACACAGCAAATACACTCAGCCTACTACCATAGAAATTTCGGCCAGCAACAGATAGAAAACCTTTTCGGCCCTCTCCTTGTCTTAAAGTAATTTGCTCTATTTCTCTGTAGCTCTCTTGGATACTTGTTCTCTCAAGAACTAGTTGCCATGATTAAACTCTGTTCATAAAAAACCTCAAGATTACCCTCGGCCTTGTTAGAAAATCAGAAAGGCAGAAAGATTTTCTTTATGTTGATAATCATTTGTGATATTCTTATGTTCTTATTAACTTTCTCGAGTTCTTTTATCGTAGTTCATCAAGCAATTACCAATAACAATAACACGATGATCAAAGACACCAGATGTAGGCGGACAGCCCAGGCAAAACCCTTATCTAGGGGAAAACCCAATCAACAACTCTTCCTTAATAATTTCACGAGATGATCCAAGACTCCTTGACCTAGACGCAGACTTCCTCCGACCACCAAGTCAACGCTTCCCTTTTCTACAGTTGATAACCCTCCAACAACAACTTTAACCTAGATGCAGCAACAGGACTTTGATCCAGCAGTAGCCTAGCAAAACTACGACCTAGTAGTAGCCTAGCAAAAACTTCGACCCAACAGAAACTTTGATCCATAAGAATTTTTGACCTAGTGGAATCTTCGGCCCAGTAGAAACTTCGACCCAGCAGTAGCCCAGCAAAATTTCGACCCAGCAATAACTTCGACCTCCCAGCGAATAGCCCAGTAAATCCACGTGTGAGAGAGAGAACCCAGAAACTTTGATTTTCCTTCTCCAACAAATCTCCTCTTGGAATTTCGCACTTTTTTTGCCTCCATTTGGATATCGAACTTGTGTGTAATGTGTCTTCCAAATGAATCGAACTACTTGTATATATACCCTTTTCTAGAGGTCAAATTACCCTCATGTAGGCCGACTTGATCAGGTAAGGGCCGACTTTGGTGTGGAGGCGACAAAAGACTTATTTTACTCAATATTAATTCTTTTTACATGATTCAAAAGCCTACAAAGGGTCTCATTAAATGGACAGTGACTCTAATGACTCAAGAAAAACCTAGAAGTCCTCAATGGGGACTTTGACCTAAAACACGATCAACCCAGGGAACTATTATGAAGTCCCCACCTGTGGCCCATGATTGGTAAGCTCATTTACTCAATTTCTCTAATGACTTGTTGTACTGGAAAGCTAGGGGATGCATTGGATCTTATGCAGGATTGCAGATGGTCTCCATCTTGGGCTTGGTCTCCCTATACAAGGTCCTAATCCTCCGGAGGGCTACATTGGCACATGTAGGGTGTGTGTTGAGAGCCATGGGCCTCCACAACAACAAATAGCACTCCATGGATCCCTACAACCATTCAGAGATTGCTCATGGTTCACTTATTGGACAAGGAAGATGCACCTGATCCATCATGCCTAGTTAGCCCCAGATTTGCACCATACACTTGGAAGATGATCCAGGACTTGTACGATGATGTGGCATCACTTACGCCATCATCCTAGGCATTGCAGACAATCTACAGGCATCTTTGATTTGTTTGGAGACTCATGAGGACACTTATGTGCCCCCACATGTCATTTGGAGCACCACAGGTTATTACAAGGGGCCACCCCCTTGTCCACTGCTCTTGAGGGTCCTATTCTTCATTGTGGCACCCATGGACCTTATTAGGCCTCTTAAAGGGCCCAACAACATGCATAGATTATTATTCAATCAATTGAGAGGCTTACACTTTCACTTATGAGCTAGTTTGGTGGGCTTGCCACCAAAAAGTGAATTATTAGAACATTATTTTATTTTTGGGGCTTATGTAGGCTAAGGAGGCTAATTCGAACTCCTAATTTGTGGATAAATACAAGTGAGATGAGCTCATTTTCTCATCACCATTTTGGATTAGATCTTTTCTCTCTTGAGAGTTTCGCACTTTTTCTAGAGGATGAATTGGAGCTTTATGGATGAATTTTGATGCGTGGATATTGGTCTATCTTCTCTTGGATCTTCTCTCTTGTCAATTTTGAAGGGTTGGATATATTTTATTACATGTAAGTACATGCTTTTAATGTTATTCTTGTTTTACTTTGTCATATACATTGGACTGGGATTTTCGTTGTTCTAGGGCTACTTGTTGCATGCATTTACTACTCAAAAATGTCGAATTTTGTCTCTATTATAGGATCTCTCAATGTATGGGCCATGTAATATGAACGAAATCTCCCAGGCGTAATTCTATCAAAGAATTTCACCTTGAAAAGCCATTCCCTTTGTGCATCGAAGTATAAAAGCTGCAAGATTGCTTCTCCTTGACCTAGAAGGCTAGCGAAGTGGTCTTGAGGCCTCCTTGACTGGGAACCGAGAAATCCTATGCATATTCATCATAGACTACATTCTCCCGAAGATTAAGGCACTGATGTACCAAGAGGTGATCACCAAAAACCACTTTCTTTCACCTCCTTCCAGGTCTAGCCAAGTTGGGGTACCTAGGGCATCAATTTCCCGACAAGTTAGCCCTCCAAAACGTTCGATCTCCTAGGGTGTCCTGCGTTGGCCTTTCCTCAAGCTCTCCTCTGATTTTGAAGCCATTTCGACAGTGGAGTTGGGAGAAAAGCCCTAGCCCTGGGATCAAAACTTGCCTTATCATCCCCAAGGCTAGTACCTCAAAGGTTCTTTCTTTGATCCTTTCCCCACCTTGTTAAGGGTAAGAACATCATTGGTTACTATACTTATTCCCCTATCCTAGACCAGGTCCACTCAGTACCATGTGGTCCCATTCCTCTAAAAAGGCAATTCTTCAATAACCATCTGGGGTACCAATTTTAATAAGGATTTTAGGGGTTGGGAAACTCCTTCACAAGTCATATTCCATAAACCTAACCCTCAAATCCTCCCTTCCTTTCCCTAGAAGACATTGTACCTTACTTAGAAAGCAAGCAAGCTCCATCCTTCAAGCCCTTTCGGGAAAAGAATTATTTGGGCACTCATATCCATTCATTGTTTTATCCTTCATCAGTGACTCCATAATATACTGGATCTCCTCCCATCAGTGAAAGTCCATAAATAGAAGGAAGCCTTAGCTGAGGTGATAGTGGACTAAGTCTCCATTTGTTGCCCTTGCCCTAGAATTCGCCCTTTAGGAGTCCCCCTTTAGGTCACCTGCTAGTTTGAGCGGTAACAAGACACATGCTTTTATACTTCAACTTCTTGCTATGGTTTTGTCATAAGGCCTAGGCCTAGACTTCATCATGAAAACTTTGAGCAACTCAATCAAGATAACAATGTTCATTATATCTAGAGTCTCAATATTTCTTTCAGAGATATGACATACTCTACTATAATATATTGCAAACCCTAGAAGCAATTCAAACAAGTATAGTTCTACAATGCATCTAACAACTTTAGAATTCATATGTTAGACTTATACTAGGATTTAATGCAAACCCTAGATTTCATCTTCGAAATACTACAACACAATCAAAGTTTTCAACTAAATGACCAACTTCTACTAGGGTTTGTTGTAATCTGTAGATTTTATCATCACATCATATCCTAGAATATCAAACTTCTACTAGGGCTTAGGTGCAAACCCTAGATTTTGCACATTATAAGCATCAACAATTTGGTTAGCACATATACATATATAGGATAATCATGCACAAGCATATCATAACATATATAGGACAAACCCAAGACACAAATATCAATACAATTAAAGTCTTACATATAGTGATCTTGATTAGGCTAGGGTTTTGATCAGATGGACAAACATACACCTAGGGTTTCATTCCTACGAGCTTAGTCTCGATGCATAAGGGTTTTACTCATAAACCCTAATTTACCAAAACCTCATGGTCTAGGAACACATTACCATCCAACCCTAGAGAACTAGGGTTTCCATGATAATGACAAAACCATCAAAACCCCAAACATCAAAAGAATATTATTTTTTAGATTTCATCAGTACCTCTAAGTAGACTAGGGTTTTTCACATTAGCATACTCTTAGGGTTTTACAGAGAACCTTTTAGGGTTCCACACGCAATGATTTTAATGAGGGTAGATTTAATCTAATGATTAATCACCCAAACAAGAATCTTTAAGATTCAAAGTTCCTAGACATAGCACTTGTTAGTAATGTAAAGCAGATTCATTTAGAATGAATGATACCTTTATCACGAAGAGAACAAAACTTATGATTTAAAACATACCTTTGAGTTGTTTTCTAGACAAACCTTATAGGACATCAATTCCAATGCTTTGTCTTGTGAGATATTCTCCACAGCCCTTGAGCATATCAGCAAGCTTTTCCTAACCAGGAAAAATATGAAAAGAAATGTTATTAGCATCTAATACAAACACATTTAGATAGGAAAAGGAAAACCAAATATAAAAGATAATACAAGGAGTAAGATACTTATCTTTGGAAAAGTGGTGAGGGCTCCCTCTTAATCCAATCTCGAGGGATACCTTTAACAAAACAATTCAATAATGTTTTTCCAAAGCATGTTAAACCTATAAGTACTAAAAATCAAAATATAAAACAATTCAAAAACTTAGAGTAGAGGGATTTAGTAGTATAAGTCCTTTATTTCCGATTCTTCAGTTTTGTTCTTCTTTGGAGATCCTTCTTCTGCAGCATTTGCTTGATCCCTATTTCTCTTTCTATTCCTCGGATTCTCAGGACAATCGCTTCTATAGTGACCCATCTTGTGACAATTATAGCATTCGATTTTCGATAGGTCTATCTTCCTTCTAGGCCCTTTATAGACTTCTTGAAGGTTGCTTTGTTCTTGTGATAAGCGGAATAGGCATTTCAAACTTTCTCCTCTTCATTCTCTTTGTTTCTCACTAATGAAATTATGACTTCTTCTTGGCTGCATGCATTCCATAATTGTGCAAATGTAGGAGTTTCATTCCAACTGTTGAGACCTGATGAAAATGCACTCCAAGATGTTGGCAATCCTAGAAGTGCAGTGATTACAAGCTCCTTTTCAGGTACTATCTCATCGATTGCCTGGAGTTCATCTCTAATTCTAGTTATTCTCACAAAGAAGGATACCACAGTGTCTTCCTTTGTCATCTTTATAGATCTCAGTTCATTCTTAAGACTTGTTATTTGACCAAGATTGTTGATTGTGAATAATTTGGATAATGCCTCATACATCTCTTGAGCAGAATCTATATTGGATATATATGGGATGAGGTTATCCTTTATTCCATCTATTAGAATATTTCTAATATTAGTTTAATGCTCATTCTTCTAGTTGTTTCTATTTTCCTTTCTTTAGCAGTTTCTTAGATGAAACTGAATCTTACATAGAAACTTGATGTTTCTATCTTTGTAAAATATCTCTGTATTATTATTGAGTATTGAGCTCAATCAATTCAATTAATTCATTTAGAAATCCATATGCGTGTTTCGCACTGTTTTATGGTATCAGGGCCAGGACCCAAAGAGATTTCTTATTCTCTGCATCCTAATCTTGTGAGTTTTTTCTGTCAATCCCTTCTAAGGTCGAGCCCTCTGTAAGCCAGATAGCCTTCACTGAGTCTTAGCTTTGGCTCTGCTCACTGTGATAAAAACTTACAGTCGTCTATCTCGATACAGAAGTGGGTTTTTGGTTTTGTGGAATTTCAAGAACCAAGGGTTCTTTTGTTTATGCGAATTCCAATTTTTTTCTTTTAGCAGAGTGAATCCCTGTCTGCTGTTGGCGTCAATATCAGAAGGTTACAGTCAAAACCCTACATCTTTAGTTCTGTGCTGAATATCGCAGGAAAGGCAGGAGTATTGCGTGATTTTTTTTTTTACGCTATTTTTCCCACTCGAATTATTCGCTAGCCAGATTAAAAAGACACACACAGGCTCGATCCGTGGTTTCTGTTGTTGTTTCAAGTGCAATACCAGTGAGCGAAGGAAGAAAGAAGATCATCCACGTGTCTTCACAAGGTAGCCGCAATTCTTATATCTCATATCCGCCATTATATCTCAGAACGACTGCACTAGCGCGTGAAAGAACTTTTTCGACAAAGCTTGCCGCTGGACTACCGTCTAGTATATGCGTGTGTCGCATTACTACCGTGGTTAGTATCTGCGTGTGCGTGTGTCATATTAGTCACCGGAGCTGTCACCAGTTTACATTTACGGATTCGTCACCGGAGCTGTCACCAGTTTGCGTGTGTCACATTGCTTACGTATTTGCGGTAAGCGTGGACCATTCAATTTTTTATATAAAACTCAAGTATCTGTATTACGGATCCGGCAGCGTATTCCTACTACCAAAAACCCGTGCAGCGTCTACTCCAACTTGCAGGTTTTTTGTTTTGATATTTCAGTTGTTTTTTAATAAATCTCGCATATCAGTCTTCTTCTTCTGAGCAGTGTTCTACAGATCAGCCTCACAGTGTTCTTCTTCCGGTAGGTCCATCTGATGGGAGGGATGATGCAGTATCAATGTTTGATAATACACTGCCTGAGCTTCCTTCGGAAAATAACACTTCTCTTGCTGCTCCTATTGCTCTTGACCCCTCTTCTTCGCCTCCTAATGTTAGTTCCTCTACTCTTCGACCAAAATGGTGGGCTAAAACCATTGGTGATCTTCGGGATGATGAACTTCTTGAAGGACGCACGTCTAGACATAAGAGCACACAACAATCTACAGTAAATTTTGCGCTTATGGCTAATATACACAGTATCTTTGAGCCTCAAACTTACTCAGAGGCTAAGGGTACACCTGAATGGGAACAGGCTATGGACGTTGAATTTCAGAGTCTTCAGAAAAATCATACATGGACCCTTTCTGATCTTCCTGAAGGGAAAAATCCCATTAGCTGCAAATGGGTATATAAAGTGAAGTACAAAGCAAATGGAACTCTAGACAAGTATAAAGCTCGTCTTGTGGCTCGAGGATTCTCACAGAAGGAAGGCATTGACTATGAGGAGACTTTTGCTCCTACAACCAAAAT
>APFE031203518.1:34697-68163 GCA_000404065.3 Pinus taeda | reverse complement strand
TTCCAAAGGATACTAGCGGGGAAACCTAACCAGCAAACCTCCTCATAGCAGCCAGACCTACAACTACAAAACTATTCATTAATATACAATATCGCATTGAGACGTTTAACCTTTCCATTCCAATGGGGTGTTTTGGAATGGGTACCTCGAGTTGATTAGATCACCTCAGATAAATCGACGGATTCGTTCTGTAGTCAGATTAATTACAGAATCATTAGATATAGCTCTAGGCTCAGTTTAAGAAGAAATGCAAGTTTAAAGAACTATACACAGAGCACCAAAGCGCAGATTGAAGAATGACTATAGATAGTAAATTGGTTTTTTTTCCGGGGCGGACGTAGCCAAGTTGGAACCATAGGGCAATTTGGAATTGGTGAATCCCCACGGTGGCGCGGGTGTCAATTCCCGTCGTTCGCAACGCCATTCCGTTGGGTTAAAACAGAGATTTTCCAGTTCAATTTCCTGAAATCCCGAATGTATTCATATCCCTCTTGGCTAACATATCGGGGACCATAGTTTCTAGTAATGATATACTGGATCCATTATGATGATCCCTATGATTTATAGTGAAATATTTATTCTTTCCTTGTTGGAGTTCGGGCCTCATAATCCATCGAACTATCTGTTTTCTTTCACGTTGCCCTGTTCAGAAGCCCCCAGGGCCTAAATGGTCGAATTTTTCGCCCATGAGCTATTTCCGTCAAATGAGTTAGTTTGATCCAAAAATGGGATAAGGGGTGTGAAACCAAAAAAATCTTGAAACGTGTTTTGGAAGAGCATTGAATCCTACTATGCCTAACATTTGCAATAAAAAATAAACTCAAGAATTATTGTCTACAGTTAGGAAGATTGCATCCACTAATGTGGAAAATATGATACATTTTTCTTTCGGATTTCGAAAATTAGAAATAATTCCTCAACTCTAGCTAGTAGAACCCTTATTTAAGGAAAATTTGAATGCTAAATTATTTTCTCTAGTAATACTTGGGATTGATGGGCCCAAGATATGCAGGAGGCTACTTTAATTATCAACCTGACAACATAGTATTTATAAGAAGAGCTTCGGCGTAAATCACATAGGATCACAGAAGCCTCAATTCTACAACATAGTATTTTTTAAAACATTGGTATTATATATCTAATCACAATGATTTACCAAACCATAGATGGTAAATTGATTGATGGTGGTGAGTTAATGATTTCTTAGTGTGACAATTATAGTGGATGTCAGACAAATTAATTCAGGTAAGGATTCCTATTCAACTCTATCAAATATAACCCTAAGTACCCTTACCTTCATTGTGTTGTTGTAGCAAGATGGAAGTAAATCCACACATGGAAATATGACCACTAATTAATTCAAGTGATGCAGATAAACCACCCTACAACAATATCTAAGCCCCACAAAAAACCCTAAACTTGCACACTTTGGATCATTAGCTTACGATATAATTGACCTAAGCGACGTAGATGAATCACCATGCAACAAACTCTAACCCATCCACCAAACTCTAAGCTTGCATACCTAAGGTCATCGATTGACTGCATCACTAAATAAAACTTTAAATACAATTCAATATGGATAATGTGAGGCCTACCATTGTTTATATTGTAGAACTACTCTAGAGGTACTAATTAGCCTTTTATTCTTAAACCAATTTTGTTAAAGATAACTCGAAGGGATACCACTCTTGGCATCATAGTACAATTTCATAACCAATGATTATTGAAAGTAAATTATAGGAAATTGTACAAGATAAATCCCATTGTACAAGGTCCCATGTTCAAATCCTCTAGTTGGCTAACATGTGGCCACTTGTAGGGAGCAAGGTAAACCCACCTAGGGGTTATAGATGTAGTGGTTGGAATCAACCCTGTGTCACGTGAGTACGAAACTGACCCAGATGCCAATTCCTCTAACATTAAAAAATAATAATGATAAGAATAAGAATAATAATTGTACAAGATAAATCTAGCTATTCATACAACAAGAAACAAATTGTAGGAAATAAATCTAGCTAATCACCAAAAAGAAAAAACTGCAAAACGGAATGTTAACATAAAGAAACACAAATGTGTAATTCAAGAGTGAATTATTTTTGTAAAGCTAACTAGTGTGCACCCAATTTAATCATGACTTACATAAAATACAAAAAAGAAAGCCACAAGCATGGAAAAAAAAAAGAAGAAAATGCATTCTTGAAAAGAGGGGATTCAAAAAACAATTACACCTTTGGAGCCTTAGCTCTAAAGGAAGCAAGGGTTGAATTCCTCAAACTCACAAACAACTCAACAAACACAAATATGAAAGAACTATCTAATTTTTTATTAAAAAGTGAAGTGAAGTAGTGAACCCTCAAATGGACAAAAACCTAAATAAAAATTAGTTTGGTTTGTTAGCTAAAACCCTAACAATTTTTACCCTAATTGTTTCTTGAAGTAAAATATATCCAAGAAGTGACCAACAAACAACTTATTGAAATATAAAATAGCAATTTTACCTCCTACAAAATGGTTCTTTGGCAGGAAATGTTTAGGAGTAATAATTTGTCTTCATGGTTCCACTACACATGGATGAATTTGCTCATTTTCTTCAAAATCCATCTTTTGTAGCATGTTGTAAAGGAACTCATAAGCACACTATAGATAAAATTTAAAACACCTAGAAATCTTAGAAGCAATTTGTTAACATAATACATAGGAATTATTTGGACCAAGAAGACTTCTAAAATGTCATGCTTATAGGCTTTAACTTTGTGCAGTTAATTGTTGCAAATATATTCTTAATAAAATGGAAAAGATGCAATGGAAAAAACACATATTAACAGAGATATTTTACCCTGGAAGGCTGGAAACCTAAATTGGGAAAACCTATTTTTTTTCAATATATTCATCTTTACAGTATTACAATAAAATAATGTACAATATATCCAATAAATTAGCAATCCATTTACCCTAGATTAGAATGCAATTGTATTTCCTTAATTAAAACTACAAAGCATCGCTAAACCACCATGTGCCATAAAACCACTAAAGGTGAAAACTATGTTCCAAAACCCGCTATAAATTGATGCAAAAAACCACCCAAAAAACAATCAAGGGAACTTCCCTCAAACCCCCATGTAGGTGGCTTTCACCCCCCTACAACCCCCACGTAGGTGGCTTTCACCCCCCTACAACCCCCATGTAGGTGGCTTTCACCCCCCTACGAACCCCCAAGTAGAGGGGGATTCACCCCCCTCACTACATCTTCATAATGTACAGTGTGTGGATGTTGTTGTGCGAAGAATATAACACATACCCAATATTCTCCCACTTATTGGTTTCTTTCTCTATATGAAGGGAACCTATCGATACTCACAATTTTTTTTTAAGAATCTAAAACATTCTTCAAAGTGTCCACCTTCACCAATAACACCTTCTTTTTTAAATAATATCTCTCATAAAGTTATATTGAACATCAATAAGCTCTTTCTTATAATTATATGTGGGTGCTTCACTAGGAAGATTGCACTCTGACTGTCACAATCCTCATAAGTCATTGTACTAACCCAATATCTAAACATAGTCTCTATAACCATACTACCTCAATTCTTACATGAGTGATTTCCATGTATTCAAGTTCTATAGTTGAGAATGCCATTACAAATTGTCTCTTTCTGATCCAACTAATTGCTCCTCCAAATAGGTTAAACAAATACCCACTTATAGATATTTTGTCATCCAAATATCTAGCCCAATCTACATCAACAAATTCATGTATGTTTAACGCTCTATCCAATATTGACCTTTCTTGGTAGCACAATCCATAACTAGTAGTGCCACCCAAATACCTAAAAACCCTCTTTTGTTGTTCGTTGTTCTTTCCCTAGTTTTGAAATATGCGTGCTTAATATTGCCACCACATATGAAATGTTTGGTCTAGTATAGACCATTGCACACTTCAAACATACAATCACAGTGGTATATGAAACATGGGACATGTCATCTTCCTCTTCCTATGCCTTGGGACATTATTCTACAAATAGCTTTACACCTACAAGCATAGGGACCTTTACCAATTTGGATTCCTACACATTAAACCTCTATAATATTATCTCAACATAATTCCTCTAATTTAACCAAATTTCTTATTTTTCCAATCTCTTTTAATTTGCATGCTCAAAGTGAATTTTGCATCACAACGATCCTTCATGTCAAATTTAGAGGACAATTGAGTTTTCACTTCATGGAAGATTTCCTTGTCATTTCCAATTAGTAGCATATCATCCACATACAAGAGCAAATAAATAAGATGACCACCAACTAATTTGAAATCCACACAGTGATTTTCTTTCTCCATATGAAGCCAAGTTCAAATATATAAGAATCAAATTTTGATACCACATCCTTGGTGATTTCTTTAATCCATATAACAATTTTTTTACTCTGCATGCCAACTCTTTCTTTCCCTTCACCACAAAGCCTTATGGATGCTTCATGTAGATTGATTCTTCAATATCCCTATGTAAGAATATTGTCTTCATTTCCATCTATTCTACTTCAAAATCAAAATCAGTAGTAATAATAAAATGAATTTAATAGAAGCTAACTTGGAAACAATAGAAAATATCTCACCAAAGTCAATTACCTCTACATGGGAATCGTCTTTTGCTACTAATTAAGCTTTGTATTTCTCCACTTTTCCTTTTGCATTAAACTTATGCTTAAACACCCATTTGCTTCCAATGAATTTCTTCCAACCAGTAACTCCAATAGATCTCAAACATCATTTTTGTCTAAGGTTGCTATTTCTTCAACCATCAACTTTTTCTAGAGTTTTCCATCCTATATATCCACTACCTCCCTAATAGTTCTAGGATCATCATCGGTAATAAACAAATCAAAGTTTGAATAGAAATTAGGTGGAGACATTTCAGGATTCCTTCTTTCACAAACTATTCTCCTCAATACTAGAATATGTGGTTCTTCTTCTTCTTCTTCTTATTCTTCTGTAGAGTCTAGTTCATCTTCCTTCAATTCAAACTCTATCTTCTCTTATTATTTATCCCTTCATATAAATTCCTCTTTGAAAACATATTAGATTTCTCTAAATATCACACCTAGACTATACACAAACTTCTTAGTTTTTGGGTTCCAAAGTTTATAACCTTTTAAACCATCGTTATTATCCAAAAAAGATAAACATTTTAGCTTTCTTATCTAGCTTACTCCTATTCTCCTATGGAATGTGAACATAACAATCAAAATGAAATACCTTGAGATTTTTAAGAGAGGGTTTCTTACTATTCCATACCTCATGTGGATTCTTGTCATGCAATGTTGATCAAGGTGATCTATTTACCAAGTAACACGTAGTGTCCACTGCCTCTACCCATAGTTCATGTCCTAATGCGCCACCACTAAGAATGCTTATTTCTTTCTCCATGAGTGTCCATATTCGTCATTTTTGTACTTCATTATGTTGAGGTGTATATGGTTACTCTTCTACCTTATTATACTGCACTTCTTAGAAAATTATTTGAATTCTGCATAATTCTCTACCATTATATGTCCTCAACACCTTAAGTTTCATCTTTGTCTAATTTTCCACAACAGCCTTAAACTCTTTGAATTTTTCAAAGAGTTCAAATTTCTTCCTAAGGAAATAAATCCATGTATTCTTCTAGAAGTAATCTCTAAATGAGACATGGTACACAGGTTTACCCAGTGATGAAACCGACACATGTCCAAACAAATCATTGTGCACCAAGTATAATATTCCCTCTGCCCTTGTAACACCATAGGATAATCTTACTCGATTATGTTTCCCATATAAAAAATGTTCACATAAATAAAAATCCAAAGATAAATTAAACATTCCTTCTACCATACCATTATTGTGTAGTACTTGAAGGCCCTTTTTTCTAATATACCTCTAGTCTTTGATGCCACAACATAGTCTTTTCTCTAGAGACTGTGGGAGTTTTTCATTCTTTAGCTCCACTCACATGAACAGCTAAAAAGTTACACCCACCACTAATAGTGTTTCCCAACAACTTATATATAGTTCCAAAGGCTTGCAACAATACTCCTTTATAATCCTCAATATGTTACTCAATCAGGCAATAGTAAACTTGGTTTTGAAAGAAAATATAATTTTCAATTCAAGGAAACCAAAGATGTATATAAACAGTGATCACTTTGTACATATAAAATAGAAAATAAAGAAGAAATCTCAAATATATTCACCAACAAATAAAGCTACAACAATCCACAATTTGCACATGAAAGGAATGGTGCACATGAAAATAATGGTGCACAAGTCAAGGAATGGGGTCCCTCCAAGCCTCGACTTACACATTAAAAACATATATCCATTGTATAAACTCAATATCGTTGCATAAATTCATGAAAAGAAACTTGGTAAAAAGCTTAAACAAAATTTTTCTATGTATGGGGAACTTAATCCCCAGGCTTCACTTTTACGTGCTTTATACAAGAAAAATAAAACTCAAATGTTGATAAATCTTGAACCAACCAATTGATATCTACTTTTATAATTCATATAGGTTAGTTTCAACCTCTAAAGTGGTCCAAAATCATGCCAAAATAGTAACCTCTCAGTTGTACAAATTCATTGGCAAAATCTACATTTTTCTCAGCTAACTAGCCACGTTGACCGCACATTAACTGGACCTATGCAATGGATTTTTTGAGTATCCACGAGGACATGATCCATTTCGAGAAACCATGAAAAAAAAACCATATCTTCATTTTTTCCCAACACATCTACATATATCTAAATGGAAGAGAAATGACCTAAACATAATATTTCTTGTCAAATATGGTAAAAATGATTTTATAATGTATAAAATTTGCCAAAAAAACGAAATAAAATCATAAAAATACCTTTTTAATGGTTTTATTGGTCAAAATGAAGATAAAATACAAAAAGCAATTGTGGGTGATAGGTTTATTATGGGTGAAATAGGGTTTATTAAGATGGCTATATTTCATCAAATATTAGGACTAACATTTCCCCCAAGTAGAAGTTGTTGCATGTCTTCATGCAACAAATTGTATTGTTGTGACTTTCAAATTGCCCCTAATACATTCAAAAGCACATCTACATTGGATTTATATTTCCTATGTATTGATTATCTTGGCCTTTCCATGAGGACACTTACCTTCAAGCTTTTTCTTTTGGCTTTCAGTGTTTTCTTCTATTGGTACCATTGATAAATCCTATTTTGAAATTATTATATTTTCTTCTTATAACCTCTTGTCCTCTTCTTTAAGTATATCATTTTTTTCAATAATATTCATATTTTGGTTTGAGAGTAATTCATTTTGGATTTTTATGTATCTATCTAAAACTTTCATCTCCTCTACTTCTCTCTCTAATTTTTTTTGTTTTCCTCTTCTTTCTCCTCATATTTTCCTTTCGAAATTGAACGGGAGGCTCCCCTTTTTCCTCTTGATAAGTACTCTTTGGAATGATGACTAAATGTGGTTATTGTTGGTTGCATAGCCAGACATCATAAAAATCAATCGATGACTTTTTTCGGTGCTTAACGGTTCCTCTTCTATTATTATATATAGTTATTTATTTCTCTGGTTAATCATGGTCAACTTTTGATGTAGAAAACTTTGTTCTAGTCCTTCTGGTAATTTTCACAAATGTTGTTCCTTTTGATAATTTATTTATTTGCCCTATCTAGTCATGGCCCTAGTTACTCTTCTCTGGTATGTGACATTTCCTTTCTTTGCCCTATCTAGTCATGGCCCTGGTTACTCTTCTCTGGTATGTGACATTTCCTTTCTTTTCCCTATCTAGCCATGGCCCTAGTTACTCTTCTCTAGTATGTGACATTTCCTTTCTTTACCCTATCTAGTCATGGCCCTGGTTACTCTTCTCTCGTATGTGACATTTCCTTTCTTTGCCCTATCTAGTCATGGCCCTAGTTACTCTTCTCTAGTATGTGACATTTCCTTTCGTTGCTGTCTGTGGTGGCTATTTGGGTTGTGGTGAAGGTGGAATAATTTCAAAAATTTCATCTCCAACTATTATTTCATCATCACTAAAATAATATCTTATACAAGCTCATTCTCGAGAAGAAATTATTCCCAAGCCTAATCATCTTTTTGTAGTTTATATTCCAATATACTCTTGACAGGTCTATGATGATATAAACTTTCATTCTAATTCTTTGGTTGTCTTTGTATGATTTTAGCCATCCTTGTAAAGCTATTCAATAGGTAGTAGGCCATGTTCACAAATTTCTCTTTCTTAAGATGTTGTAACAGTCTAATGTGATATAGAAATATTACAATGTATCTAACCTCACAAGTGTTATATTTTTTAATTAGAAAAACCAACTTCTTCCATGGATTATTAAGCCAACTTCTTGGTATCCCACTGGTCCAATTTGATTTTAGCCTAGACTTGTTTCAGAATGATTTCCAAGCCTTTTCTTCTATTTACCTATTCTTAAACCATCTTTCTCCATGTTAAGATAATATTATGACTTGTGCAAGTGTAATTCAAAAAGATATATGGTTAAATTACCAACACTTTCACTTTATCCATCAAATGTATGGGAAAAATCCCCTGCCACCTCTATATTATATCCATGAAATTTAGTAAAGAACTTGTTGAAAGCGTTGGAAACTACCAACACACAGTAATTTCCCTTAAATGAAGTCCCAATTAGACCTCACATTGTTTGGAATTTGAGCCCCATATGGGGATAGTTCTGGCTACCATTATTATATTCTTAAAGATTTTCCTTGGCTGCAATTTATAACATAAGAGAGCATACATATACTTTTGAGACAAGCAAGTAAGCTTTTGTGAAACAAACAGTTGCAATGTGTACAAGGTCCTTTCACGAAGGGGAAAAGAAAGAGTGATCCTTTAGAAGAAAAGTAATAGTACTATCCTAATAAAGACACACACATATATGTAGAAATGATCTTTAATTAACCTACAAAATAGTTCACAAAGCACCAACGATCATGAAAGAAAAACGGACACACAATTCAAAGGTATGTACCAAATCCACCGAAATAGTTCATTTTCTTTAGCACATATAAAACACAAACATACATTACAAACATGAAAGAATAGTCTTACAACATTCACAATACATGCATGAAAGTGTGTCAGCTCTGAGAGCTTCAAATCATTAAGTGAAAGTTCTAAGATACACAATTACAATGTTGCATTACTAGCTGCAATAGTGGTACATTAAGCCACCACTTGCTCCTCAAAAGAATGATCTTCTCTCATATTCCTAGCTTGATAATCCAAGGTGAAAATTCCTTAGCTTGAGCTATGAGGGTTTATTTATAACAAATGAGGTGAGTCTTCACCTCCCATGTGAGTCTTCACTTCCCTCGTGACTCTTGAGCTCCCATGTGACTTTTGAGCTCCTACATGACTCTTGAACTTCCCAGTGACTCTACACATTCCATGTGTAACCCTTTGGCTTCCACAAATTTTACATTCTCCAATTTTCGAAATTACATAATTATTTTCCACCGATAATATGGAAAAAATACATGAGACAAGACAACACTCTTGTGTTGATACTTTGGAGAGTTATAATTTGGCGACTATGACATGACACTTCATTGTAGTGTATCAATGCCAAGTTCTTATCTTTGCTACTATGTCTCTTTGTCCTTCATGGTAGATCTTGCTTGTACTTCATAGTCACACTAAAAAATGGTTTGGTTATAGTATTATAGTTTTCTATGTCATCTTATCCTTCATCCATCTATCGTAGTTCATAGTTCCTTTATCTCCTTGTTTGATGGTCTCTTTGTGTCTCACCTCCACAAGTGTCTTCTCGCAACTTCTCCTTGATGACCTCCTTGTTCATAGTTCCTTTATCTCCTTGTTTGATGGTCTCTTTGTGTCTCACCTCCACAAGTGTCTTCTCACAACTTCTCCTTGATGACCTCCTTGAGCATCATCTGCCATGTTGGGATGATAGCATCTACAAATGAACTTCACTCATGGAAATACAATATCAGTCCTGAAATCACCTAGTCTACCTGATTTTCTCATGTAACATTTTGACTATGATGGGACAGTGTGTTAGGGTTGAGAGAGAGACCTTCTTCAGCATAGTGCGCAAGGTCAAGAGGAAAGGATGACAGGTTTGGGCACTTAAAATGTGTAGTGGCAAGAGAGAAAGAGGCAAGGTCAATGGGAAATTCCAAGAGACAAGGATGACAGGCTTGGGATCTGTGACTACGCAGTTCATAGTGATGAAATAGGAGGCTCAAGAAATTGCACTATTTATCACTATAGGTGTCCCTAAATGTCCCTATTGTCTATTGAGAATGTTCAATGTGCAATTCAAGGCAAGGTTGGTCCAAGCTTGCATAGTGAGCAAGTGTAAGTAGCGTGGTTGAGGTATTATGCTTTGAGGTTGCTCAATGCACTGTAAAAGAGGTTACCCTCTAGATGGGTGCAGTGCATAGGTCCGGGAGGTAAGGGTCTCATCACGAAGGCTTAGGAATGTGCAAATTGAATGTGATTATGAGTTGTGCATGTTGTGAGGACAGGGAAGAACTCCAAATTGACTAAGTGTGAGATCAATAAGACAAGAGAGTAAGAGCATGTAACAGGCCTTGAACATGATCACACACACATATACAACCAATCACATGACAAGAATATGCACAGTACCCAAAACCAACATGTATATAGTGAAACGACACTTATCTCTAAGTGTGACACTTAGGGTATATATCTTTATGACACAAGTGTCAACTGCATTCAAAAGGTGTGTTATGCCATGAGAATGTGTCCAACACATGTTCTAATAACAAATAGGATCAACCAATTTAAGAGAGTGTGCTAGAGCTTCCTCTTAAAGATGTGCCAAAGTTGCCTTTAATAAAATAAAACACTTCGGGCTTCTTTAGAAAGGAACTAGAACACTTATAAAAACTAAGAGAACATGCATGGAAAAACTTCAATGACTCAAAATGATAGTTCACACAATCAATGGGAGGCTCTGAAATTTGAATGTAGGCAAAATTTGGAGGGTATTGTAGTGGTGAAAAAACTTGGTGATGTATCGAAATAACCCTGGCTTCTTTGTTTAGGTCTAAATTTTGCACACAATTTCTAGACCTTTAGGAAGTGTTAATTCATCGTGTAGATTACCCTAGATTCCATGCTTATCACAGTTATTGTTGTAGTCTCCTCTATTCTCTTTCTCAGTTGAAGCACATTAACAAAACTTTCCATACCCAGCTATTTTGATTTAGGAGAAGGATAATATATACTCACAGGTTTAGGATGACCAGAGTTTTAGTGTCATATTTGGTGTTGCTCCGCTTCCAATAGACCTATTAAGTACCCCAGCGAAGTCACTTCAAAGAATCACAAGCATTGCTTCACTACCATTAGACTTGTTAAGTACCCCAATGAAGTTTCTTTCTTCACCTCTCTGTGTAGGAATCCTTTCTCTTCTTTCACCCTTTCTTTATTTTAAATATGATCTCAACATTTATTAGGAATTTTATTTATCCAGGGTGGAAGAGGGATCTCAACTTATTTTATGAGCAAGAGAGGTTGTTCCTTGTTTTACAGAGACCCTTATATATACCACTGAGATTAATTTTCTTGCTTTGGTTTTCTCCTTTCCCTTCTCTGCTTGATGGGATCGACAAGTTACAACACCATTTAATTACAATGTCCAGTGAAGGAATGAAGATCCTAAAATAGATACAGTTGTCGTAGTCTGCTGAATTTTTCTATTCGAAATGAATCATATTTTCCATGTGGACATCATTGATATTAAGTATATTTAGACCGAAGCTAAGAAGAGGGACTAAAAGTTAGCCAAGCATTGTTGGATGTCACAATGCCTTTTTAAAACTTTCACCATATTTTCTCAGAACAAGACAAAACACTTACACACAAGACATGACATAAAAGACAAGAACAATAAAAGACAAGTAAGGATAGTAGTGTGTACATAGGTAGAAACATGGCCCTGGGGCTACTACTGAAAATAATTTTTCAAATCTTGGCTATTAACGGGAAGAGGGTCAATCCTCTCATCTAAAGATTGAAAACGATAAGTATTATGGCCAGACTTATCATGAATAGTAAAGGGTTTGATCAACAATGATTGAAATTTGGTGTGTTTACCTTTCTCTTCATGGGTCTTGTCCCATTTCAATACTAGGTCTCCCAAATTGAACTCCCTATTCCACGCATATTTCTTGTCAAACCAGTGTTTAATATTATTCTAGTGCACAACAAATTTTTCCTTTAGCTTATGCCTTTATTTCTCAATTTTAAGTAGGGTGTTTATCCTTCTTTGAATAATAAAACATGATTTACCTTGGGATTCTTAGGAAAGTTGTAAGGCGAAGAGGTATAAGTTTGGGGGAAGGATGGCTTCTTTTCCATACACAAGGAAGGAAGGTAAGGTCTTCAGAGAGGGGTTGGGGGTAACACAGTCAACCCGCAAGGCATTCACTAATGCATTATACCAGTTCCTTTGCTCAAACTAAACATTTTTATTTATGATGCAAATTAATTTATTATTTGTTGATTCAGTTAAATTGTTTCCCTAAGGGTAATAGTTAGATGAATGCTTTAAAACAATACCATTTTCCAACACAAAATCATAAAGTTTTAATGACTAAAAGTAAGTTGCATTGTCAAAAACAAGTGACATAGGAAGGCCAAACCTTGTTATGATATTATGTTTGATGAAGTGAATGACTTCCCACTCATTTACTTGCCTTAATGGAACCGCTTCTGCCCACCAAGTAAAGTAATATGTGGTGGTTAAAATATATTGATGTTGCTTTGATGAGTGCAAAAAGATATCTCCAATAAAATCTAATCCCCATTGTTGAAATGGTTCTTTGATGACAATAAGTTGCAATGGGGCAACTGACTTCTATCACGACCAACACATCTTTGACATACACGACACTTACATGCATAAGCCTGTGCATCTTTAAATAGTGTGGGCCAATAGTATTTGTCTCACATCACTTTGTGAGTTGTAGTATCACCCGCATAATGTCCACTAGTTGGTTCATCATGAAGGTCCTTTAACACCCTTTTTGAATCCATTAATTCCAAGAATTTGAGTAAGACACCATTGCGGTGCTTTCGGAAAAGTACATTGTGAACAAGATGATAAGATAAAGCTTTAAGATGAATCACCCTCTTCTGTTTTTGTGATAAATGAGAGGTGAATATGTCTTTCTCTAGATATTTCCACACATCAATGTACCAATATGTGGTTGTATTTATAGGGGGAACTTGATCGATGATTTACATATCTATTTCTTGTTCCTAACTATAAGGATCCTCCTTTGGTGATTTGACTGCTTCTATTACAATTTGGCAGAGACTGTGGCCTTTAATTGTATGAACGAGCTTAAATTCCAAAACATATTCTTGAAGACTTATTATCCATTTTTCCCCCCTCTCACCCAACTCTTGGGTAACAAAGATTGATATAACCATTGGATTAGGCATAAATATGTGTTGGCTTGTTGGGTCCTAACCTAGGTTCAGAGTTAATTAGCCAAACAAATCCATGTACTACTGGCCCTTTCAGCAACAATCCATGGAGCGCAGACTGAGGTCTCACCCAAATTAGTATGGGGGGGTGCTGGAACCAGGTTTCCGCACCCTTGAGATGTCTGAGAGGTTGAATTGGTCCATCGGTTAGTCCATTCGCATAGGTTACTTCGCGTAATTCCCAGGCCTTCGCACCCTGATATACTTGCCTTCACGCAGCCCTAACCAGGGGATGTGGAGCTTCCGCATTGCTGGAGCAGCGTTATGCGCTATTCCCCTTAGTCGCACTTGAGATCTTACTTATCTTCCTATGCGTAGTCAATTATCTTCGCGTAAATGAATGCCTTACTTTATATTTATTTATACAACAGATTCATAAGAAGTCGCGCAGCAAAATAAACAATACACTTGCAATTTAAACACAATCATACATTAAAATAGGAAAAGATAAACAGTAATATGGTAAACTTCTCTTTATTAATTCTTCAACGGTTACAGACTTGACCTTCCCTGTGCACTCAGCTACAGGGGTCCACGCACTCAGCTGCGGACTACTAGGCCTTTGCGCACTCAGTTGTAGAGCCTTCTCCTACTCTATGACCCAAAGACACACTTTACACTTTGACTTCGTCTCTTATACTTATCATGCTTCCTTCTTATCTTAGCTTCGGTATCCTCCCTCTACACTTAAAGCCTTGCTCTATTTATACAATCCCATGGTTTGTGAACCATGGGTAGGTCTATCAAGCTGACATTACATTACAAAAACGAGGGCGGACAACTCTGTGACTCTATTATAACTTCGCACTCCGCGGCCATAATTTGCAAAGCTTTTACAAAAGACTTGGTCAAAACTTGGGCTTTAAGCCCCAAAACATTCCTTGACGGGGATTCCATGCCCAACAAGCCCCCAACACAAACATCGTGACTCACCCTCAAGTCACTTTGTTGGCGTGGAGTCTCTCCAACTCTGTCTGAACTATTGTAAGGTCGGCAGCGCACGGAGCAGCTGCATGCTGGATCTCCTCGACGCGTTGTTCCGAGAACGTGGTGTTAAAACTACTTCCCTGCATTTGTTTATAGTCCCGCACCTTTGTCCGAATTCTTGGAGTGCGACGATTATACTTTTGCCAACTAGTCAGCTAGCCAGGCCACCTGTGTAGGGCTTCAATCGACTGGCATTCTCTTTGCCTGGGATAGGCTCTCCATTTAGCTTGACTAGCTGTATTGCGCTTCCGTTTGTAACCTCCTTAACAACATATGGTCCCATCCAATGTATTCTGAACTTTCCCAGGAATTTATCAAACTTATTGTCATACAGCAACACTAAATCATTTGCCTTGAAGGTGCGCAACTTAATATGGCGATCATGCCAGGCCTTCTCGTGCTGCTTTTGTACCTGCTAATGAAAGCCAGCCAGGAACCATTCTTCCTCAAGTTCTTCCAACTGCACGAGCCTCTCTTCCAGGGATTCGCAATCCATCATACCTGTAAGCGTTGTTATGCACAGACTAGGTACAATATACTCCATTGGCATGACAGCTTCCACGCCATAAACCAACCGGAAAGGTGTCTGTCCCGTCAGTTTCTTGCATTGTCCTATAAGTCCATAGTACTGCAGGTACACGGAGGTCCCAATCACTCCGCTGTGCATTGCATACTTTGGTCAGCGCAGTCTCTAGTATTGTGTTGAATGCTTCTACTATCCCATTGGCTTGTAGGTGATATAGTGCGATTTTCTGATGATACACCTGAAACTCTTATGTTAGTGCGCTGATGGTTTTGTTCAGGAAATGTGTACCGTGATCACTCATCAAGATTTTTGGACATCCAAATCGAGTCAACATGTGTTCAAACAAAAACTTCTCAGTCGTGGTGGTTGTGCAGTCTTTGATCGGTTGCACTTCTTCCCAACGAGTCAGGTACTCTTTCACGGTGATAATGTATCTTGTGCCCGTCTTTCCCTAAGGTTTGATAGGTCCTACAAAGTCAATTGCCTACTTTTCGAAGGGCTGCAGCATTATTTGTAGATTCAAAGGCATATTGTTCTTGTGCGATGGTTTTCCTATCCTTTGACATATATCACAGGCCTTACAGTGTGCTTTTGAATCCTGATGAAGGATTGGCCACCATAACCCTGCATGGAGAATCTTTTGCACAGTCTCTTGTCCTGCATAGTGTCCTCCCGCAGTGCCCCCATTCGCTTCCGCGAGGATCTGACTTCGTTCAAATTTAGGTACATATCTTCACAGTATCTCATCATTACCCATCTTGTATAGGTGCCACGCAATGATAGAAAAATCAGCCACGCGCACCACCAGTTCCTTCTTCTACTGGATGCAGTATTCCTTTGGGGCAGTCCCTGTTGTCAGAAAGTGGATTATATCTTCAAAGTGTCCGTCCGCGACGTGCTCGTCAAAGAGCTATGCATCAGGTAATCCTTCCTCCAAATTAGTAGGTTCCTCACCCATCTCAATTCGCAACAAGTGATCTGGTCCTGCGTTAAGGCGTCCAAGCTTCACAACGACCTCAAAATCATATTCTTGGAACAATAAGAGCCACCTGCATATGCTCCCCCCCAACACAAGCTTATTAACCAAGTATTTTAGCATGGAATGGTCTGTATACATCTTGAAATGTCCCCCTAGCAAATAATGTCGGTATTTTTGAAGCGCGTACACCATAGCACACCCCTTGCATTTAGTTGTGGAATAGTTCTTTTCTGCTTTAGACAATCTGCGACTTGCGAATGTGATAAGGTGATCCAAGCCCTCTCCACCATCGTGTGTGAGTACTTCTCCCAACGCTATACATGACACGTCAACATGGACATGAAACTACACATCCCATTTTGGGAAGACCATGATTGGCACGGAGGCCAATTTCCCTTTTAGTACATCCAAGCTCTTCATGTAATCATCATTCCAGCAGAACGTGACATCCTTTTTCAACAGTTTCTCCATTGGTGCGGTGATCTGAGCATAGATTTTGATGAACTTCCTGTAGTACACCGTATGTCCCAAGGTAGCGCGCAACTGTTTAACACTTCACGGTGCTTCCAAAGTAAGAATTACTACAATCTTTGCGAGATCTACCATTAGTCCCTGTTTGCAGACCACATGTCCCAACAGGTTCCCAAAGGGAACGAGGAATGTACACTTCTTGAGGTTCAGCGTGATTTGGTGGTGTCAACAAGTATCTAGCATCAAGCGTAAGCTCGCTACATGGTGCTTAGCCAATCCAAATACATTGTAATCATCCAGATAGACCTCCAGGAATTTGTGGATATATTCTTTGAATGTTGCAACAACTATGCACAAAAATATGGCCAGCACGTTCTTCAACCCAAACGGAATAAAAGTGTATTGAAAGCAACCCCACTCAGTCATGAAGGTGGTCTTGCTCCTGTCTTCCAGTGCGATTTTGATCTGGTGGTACCCTGAGAACCCATCAGTAAAAGAATATGCTTCTTACCCACTGACATTTTCCAATACTTCATCTATGAATGGAGTTGGGAATGGGTTGTGCGCACATGCATCATTCAATTTCTTGGGGTCCACGCATATTCTTATCTCACCCTTCCGCTTCTTTTCCTACACTACCATAGGGCTTACCTAGTTAGATTCTTCCACTGGCTCAATGATTCCAGCTACGAGCATTTTTTCTAGTTCTACGCGGACCTTTTCCTTGTACTTCAAATTCAAGAGGTAAGGCCTCTATTTAACCGGCTTCACATCGAGTTTTAAGGTGATCTTCATCATCCCTAAATCGCCAATGATCCCCTTTAAGTCCGTGATCTTGGTCGGAAATAAGTCCTGGTACTCACGGAGTAACTCAACGACCTTATCCATTGTCGCATCATCCCAGTAGTCATCGAGCATTGCATACTTCGGTTCTACCTCCGTACCAATATTTACCTGCTTCGTCTTTATCGGCGCGACTATGTTAGGGTCTTCAATCAATGGCCCCTGCACCTTGCGATAACCATCAATTTATGGAATGTTAACTTTTCGTGGATCTTCGTCATCTTCTTCAATATTCACGTTGTAACACTCCAGCGCGCAACTCAGTTGGGTCACCCATTCAGGTTGAAGCACTTTTATTGGCTCCTGGGGTATTTTAAAGATAGTTGCTTTTACTGCTTGTAGCGCATCATCAACAGTATCCCACCACCAATCCTCAAATGTGAAGATTAATAGGAATCCTTTGCGCAAGATATCTCATTTTTTCGTTCCATGTCGTAGCTCCATCTCTATATACCAGTTCATGGGTATAATATCCAGGGTATGATAGAAAAGGTGCACCCACTCAGGTTGTGGCTCTTTCCCATATACCTTTGTCCATTTTGCAAGTTGCGCGTGCGAAACATCCTGTCCATCATACTTGTCTTTTAACCGCATTTGAGGCTTCCCAAACCGCATGTGCATCATTCTTCTGCATTCATGCCAATCCTCAAAAAAAATTTGGTGCGTGCCCCACCACCTTGTGGGCATAGCATGCAGTACCCATTCCAAAGCTTTGAAATGTTGTTGTTCGGATACTTCTCTTTCAAATCTGTTCAAGAAGTCATCTACTTCACTTAACCCATCGTACATACGTAGATCCCTCACTTCCGTCGATACACATCGCAGCAATCTCGTCATCATGTTATAGTTCAGTGTGGTTACTCGTGTAACCAATTATTCCATTGTTATATTTCCTCATCCAAATCCGATGTGCATGAGCTTTCGCATTCCCATGAGATTTGTCCATTCGCGGTCAGATTCACCCAGTGTTGCTCTCGAGTAGTTATCTTGTAGATGCAGTCCAATTCATCGTCATTGTCATAGTTGCACACTGGCTTCGTATAGCGTGATCCTTCTACAAGGTCTAAAGGTACAACCACGCGTAGAGACTTTTTTTCAAAAATAATCTTGCGCTTCTTCAGATTGATCACCCCATTCATGTCATTGCCCCTATCTTTTCCTAATAGCGCGGTGTAGGGATTGATGTCATCAATAATCTCTATCACTTCGAAATCTGCTACCTCTCTTGCTCCTTCGATATCTACTATGATTCCCTGCAATCTCCTCATAGGTAGGATATTTTGTTGGTTCACCATTCGTAGTTGGATAGGAGACCATTGCAATGTAGGCCTTCCAATGCGCTCCCATGTCTACTTCGATAGGACATTCGCATCTGATCCTATATCCAGAATCACTTCGTCCATCTCATATCCTTCAATCTGCACAGTCAATCTCATCTCCCTTCCCATTGGCGTTGTGCACTTTCTGAGTTTCCAAACTATGCATGGTCCTAGCGCATCTATTTATAAGTCCCCACAACCCTTTTATAGCCTTGCTGTCACGCAGCAGCTTCATGCATGTTTCTAGGAATGTGGTGAGCATCGATGGGTGCATTTTCAGCTCCAGTCTATCTTTACTTCCTGAAGTGGAGGCATCAGAAAAGATCCTCTTGGCTTCCATGAAGGTCTCCTTAGCGTGTTCCAAATCAAACTTTGGTTCCTTCATTGGAGCCTTGTGAACCCAAGTATTATCTTCAGGCTACTTTCCTTTGTCATCCCCTATCATAATTCCACTTCGGAGCACAATATTTACATTAGGGTCTTCCTCGCGTGGCTCAAACCTCATCATTTGCAGGCTCTGAAGGGGGAGGTTGGAGTGCTCCTTTATCGTGCAACCGTGCTATCAGCGTGGGACAATCCTCTATCTCGTGATCAAACAATGTACAATAAAAACATGATGGCCGCGTTGGATTTGCACAAACTCAGGCATAATGTCCTGGCCCTCCGCAATAGTAACATATCAGCGATCTACGACCTCTTCCTAGTCCTCCTCCACCTCGGCCTCATCCACGCCCCAGAAATCCGGTTTGCACCATCCCTGCATTCTGGTCAAGGGGCCGCGTTTTGGCCTGAACTCTATAGGTAGGATTTTGATCAATCATCAGCTCATAACCTCTACAAGTGTGCTCATCATGTCCCACTAATCTATAGAAATTACAGAACAATTGTTGTGAATTCTGTGTGTACTTTTGTAATAAATGGCAGTTATCTGTAGCATGCTTTCCTCCTATCTAACAAATCACGCACCATAATGCAAGCATCGTGCTCGGTCCTACTTGTGCCTCTGGTCTTAATGGTATTGGTCCTCCTCCTGCGAGGTAATTCACGAACACCGTGCAGTGGTCCTTGTCATGTCCCTGACCCTTGCACTTTACGCACCATACCTCATCGCGCACTTCTGGGCAAGTTGTCCTTTCATGTTTCAAGCTCTGCATCTCAAGGCACAAGTTTTTCAACTGTGCGTGAATCTGCTGAACTCCCAGGTTGGGATCCTGTATCAGGGTTTTGTGCAATCTCATCGCAACCTCCAAGGCCTCGGCCTGAGTGGTTAACCTCTGTTGTGACAGTGCATTCCTTAGATGCGGCGTTAACGATGCTACAAACCATTTGCGGTGTTGTCCATCTGTCAACATCATGTTAGCTTCGCGAATCATGCACTTTAGTCTCTAATCCAACTCCCAAGGGGTCTCGCCTGGTAGCATTGTGATTTCCTTGAACCCAATGATCGATTGCACCTCTGACTTTGGCCTGCTAAATTATTTGTTTAGCGCAACTTGGATATCTGCAATCCCCGCATTCGGATTGTCATTGGAATGCTTAATGTACTAGGTCAGTGTCCGATCCTGCAGAGTGCTTACCAATGGTGCCTTCTTTATATTGTCATTTGTGACTCCCTGCGCTTCCCATATAGCTTTTATCATGAACGAAAATTGGTCTGTATCTTCATTTCCTACTCCCTTGAACATTGGCAACTTTATCGCACTCGCCATATTGCTTCGCAGTGGTGGCAGAGGTGGTATGGGAAAATAGGGGGTGAAGACGGTGAAACTGGCGGCGGTGTAGGTGGGGGTAGTATGCATGGAATCCTCTACCTTATCAAATTGAACGCACTTCTTGGTGATACCTTCGCGAGCTCTTGCTCACCCCCTCATGGAGGTGAAATCAAGGGCCTAGTTTCTAGTTATGTACTACCTTCGTTTTTGTAGATTCTCCCACTTTGTGTAGCACCAAACATCAATTTATTCGCATAACCTGTTTTTTACACAGTAGAATTTTAATCCAAGTGTTCAAAGATTTAATGTACTTACCTCGCGGTCCTTTGAGGAAGCGTCGTTCTACCTCACTATAGCTGACTGAAGTATCTACCCTGAACTCAGTGATGAATCCTCCTATGATTCGATCGAGCCAGTGATCAACAACGTGCGTGATCTTATCCTCTGATGATTCCAATCTGCGCACCAATTCTGGAGTCCACACAATAGGTCTATCGAGCTTACACCTTCCCTAGTTGTCTGCTAGCTTTGCAATCCACTCGCATAGCTCAGTGGGGAAAGATACGAAGAGAATTTTGTGGATATCTGTATATAAGTAACATTCTAACCACTCTTCCTTTGATAGTCACTAATTCCTATTTTCCTATGCCGCGAACTCATGAATCTTTCTGTCCAACCAATCTTCAATTCCCTTCTTTATCAGATTCCAGTGATACGACGTCAGACATCTCTATGCAGATCTCAGTCTCGGTAACGGAACCATTTGTTGGCTTGTTGGGGCCTGACCCAGGTTCTGAGTTAATTAGCCAAACAAATCCCTATACTATTGGCCCTTTCGGAAACAGTCCGCGGAGTGCGAACTGAGATCTCACTTGAAGTAGTATGGGGGGGTGTTGGAACCAAGTTTCTGCACCCTTGAGATGTCTAAGAGGTTGAAATGGTCCACCGATTAGTCCCTTCATGCAGGTTGCTTTGCGTACTTCCCAGGCCTTCACGCAACCCTAACCAGAGGTTGTGGAGCTTCCGCACTGCTGGAGTAGCGCTCTGCGTTATTCCCCTAAATCGCACCTAAGATCTTACTTATCTTACTGTGCCTAGTAATTTATATTTGCGTAAATGGATATCTTATGTTACATTTATTTATACGACACATTCATAAGAGGTTGCGTAGAGAAATAAACAGTACACTTTCAATTTAAACCCAACATACATTAAAACAAGAAAAGATACACAGTAATATGGTAAACTTCTCTTTATTAATTCTTCAACAGTTACAGACTCGACCTTCCCTGCGCACTCAGCTGCAGACTACTGGGCCTCTATGCACTCAGCTATGGAGCCTTCTCCTACTCTACGACCCAAAGACACACTTTACACTTGGACTCCATCTCTTGGACTTATCATGCTTCTTTCTTATCTTGGCTTCACTATCCTCCCTCTACACTTAGAGCCTCGCTCTATTTATACAATCCCATGGTCTGCGGACCATGGGTAGGTCTATCAAGCCGACATTACATTACAAAAACAAGGGCAAACAACCCTGTGACTCTATTATAACTTCGCGCTCTGCGCCCATAACTCGTGGAGCTTTAACAAAGTACTTGGTCATAACTTGGGCTTTAAGCCCAAAAACATGCCTTGGGGGGGGATTTCATGCCCAACAAGATGATAACATGACTTTTCAAGAGGTAAGGCCTAAAATGTTTCACTTCTTTGTAGACCGCATACACTTATATATCTATGCCAGGGTAATTTAATTTCGATCCAAATAGGCCAGCACTCATAAACAAAATAGGCCGTCCATTTCCCTGATTGTCCTTTTGAGTCAAAACGACTGTTATAGATGTATCAAAGGAAAAGGTATACAACAAGAAATCTCTATTAAACACTAGACTATATAATTTTGGGGCAATTATTATCGCTTATTTGATTTGAGCAAAAGAATATTTCTCCCTCTAGTCCCATTTGTATATAACATCCTTCTTGATCATCTCTTGAAAAGGTTTAACAGTTTGTGCATAATCAAAGATAAACTTGCGGAGAAAATAATTTTCACCAAGAAGGATTTCATGGCTTTCTTGTTCTTTAGCATCTTTAGATTTTTATTTATTTCAATCAAGAGTCCTTGCTTCCAAATGAATTAGTGGTTGGGGGGTTCTTACAAAACCTCTAATTGAAATAGTTGGAATAGTGTAAAGTACTATATCTATCCTTTCAAGAAACCTACTCCTATTATCTAATTAATCTATGTAAATAGTACAAATAGGAAAAAGTCTTCTGAAGACTCACTAAAGTGATTGCGCAGATTATTATCTCTTGCCTTACCACCTTCACTCCTCCTTGTCTTAAATGTTTGCATTAAATGTAAGAACTCAAGAAAAATTGTTAGATCTAAATATAACACTTGTTGCACTTCTTCGGCAATGACACCAAAATATTGATCTAATTTATTTTCATAAATTAAGACATTAAATTATTAACCCCAAGAGTCTATAAAATTAGAAGGAGATCACTATATGTGAAGAATTAGACTTGGATTTTCCTTATTGTCACTTAAGGTCAAAGAATGAAATGCTTGTAACAAATTCTAAATAAAATCCAAATTTATGGCTATCATTAATTAACAAAATGAAATGAAATTTAAACTAAATAAAAATGTTGATTGACTAAGCTGTAATTGAAATGGAAATAATGAAAATTATAACTTGCAAAGCAAAATAAGATTCTAGTTTTTCAACTCAATAGGAAAGGAACTAATCTTCTTTGATCTAGGCTACAAATTCTTATACATGTATAAATTCAAGTTGTGGGAGTTTATTCCTTAAGAGAGCCCCACATAACAATGATTTCCTCACTTATTTAAATTTTTGAATAAAGAAGAAATTGTAATCACACATGCTTGAATGAAAAGACACTTGAAAGAAAGTTAAAAAACATAATTGATTCAAGTTAAATCGGTAGATCAAGTAATGCAAGAAAATCCACTTTTCCTGTATCTTCAACTTTTCCCCTTCTGGAATGTCAATGTACTACTGACATCAACGTGGCCATACACATTTAACCATTTCTTAATTTAGTTATTTAATCCTGCAATAAAACAAACAAAAAAAATATCTATGCATGTACCGAATTCTTTGCTTACTCAATTGCCTCAAATTCCATAACAGCACTTGCTTCCTGTTGGGTGTGGAACCTAATTATCTTCTTTATTAAAAGGTATCGTTGCGTTGGACCCCAATTCGTGATGGGGTGGCAATGCCACCTGTCATTTAATCGTCTTTGGGGGGGGTGACAACGATTTTAAGAGCCCACCCTCGCGATGGTTCAGGGGCAGCGCCCCCAACCTAAAAATAAATGTAAAATTGCCATGTAAAATATTGTAATTTCGTAGTCAATCTAATTCATTCATTAGGCAGATGATCTGAAGGTATAAGTTATGTTTAATTTAAGGTTTTTTCCCTAGAAGGTAACTCCTCACTATATATGAGGGGATTGTATTGCGGTTGGAGAAATGTGTATTCTGTATTAGAAAGAGAGAGAAGGTTGTGTGAGAGCGAAGAGGAAATTACAGTGGATCTATTGTAGGTTGTATCTCTTCATTTTGCTAGATAATATAAAAAGAATGACTGGATGTGTCTCCATGGACGTAGCCCAAATTGGGTGAACCACATATATGTGTGTCTCTATTGCTTTATGTTATTTATGTGTTTGTGTTTCTACAATATTTTATGTGTTCCATTGCTTTGTAATATATAATTTTCTAACAACTAGTATTAGAATTGAAGGTCTATTTAGTTGATAAACTTGCAAGAGAGAAGGGTTCCTAGTTCGAGTGGGATAAATGGTGGAAGATGGTAGGTTTAGGGTCGAAAAATTTAACATCCAAAAGTACCAGTTGTGGAAGATGCAGATGGAAGATTATCTGTATCAGAAAGATATGTACCTATCATTGAGTAGAAAGACAAAGAAGTCGACTAGTATGACAAGCACAGAATGGGATATTCTTGACAGAAAAGCACTTGGAACAATAAGATTGTGCCTAGCAGCATCGGTAGCCTTTAATTTTTCAAAGGAAACGACAACAAAGTGTTTAATGTCTGAATTATCTAAATTATATGAAAAACCCTCGACCTCAAATAAGTTATTTCTTATGAAACATTTGTTTAATATGAAGATTTCAGAAGGTGGTTCTGTTGCTGATCATTTAAATGAATTTAATACGGTTACCAGTTAATTAAGTTCTGTAGGGGTAACTTTTGATGATGAAGTTAGGGATCTGTTATTTATGTGCTCATTACCAGAAAGTTGGAATGGTTTAGTTATGGCCATTAGTAATTCTATCTCTAGATCTAGTACTTTAAAGTTTGATGATGTTGTCAGTGCAATCCTTAGCGAGGAAATGCGACGGAAAAGCTCTGGTCAGACATCAGGTAATGCTTTGACTACATTGACTAGGGGAAGAAAAATGCAAAGAGGAAAGAGCCCAGGATATCGCTATAAGTCAAGGAAAGGTAGATCCAAGTCCAGATCGGGGACAGTGTGCTAGAAATGTGGGAAGAAAGGACACATGAAGAAAGACTGTAAGTCTCAAAAGGAAACAGAAGGAGACGTGTAACAAGAAAACAATCATGAAGCGAATGTGACAGGTGATGTTTTGTGAGATGATTTGATTCTTTCTTTAGAAAATATTATTGATGCCTGGGTGTTAGAGAGGGGCCTCATTCCATGCCACACCTGATAGGAAACATTTTCATGATTATGTTCAAGGAGATTTTGGACAGGCTCGTTTGGTGATGATAAACCCTGTAAAATCATTGGAATGGGTAAAGTTTTCATAAAAAAGCAGAATGGAAACCAATGGCTATTGAAGGAGGTAAGGCATGTACCAGATCTGAAGAAAAATCTAATTTCAACAAGGCAATTGGGAGGTGAAGCCTATGTAACTACTTTTACAGATAAAACCTGGAAGGTCACTAAAGGAGCCCTAGTAATAGAAAAATGAGAAAAGGTTGGTACATTGTATTTATCCAATGGTATTTCTAATTTTGTTAATGCTTTAAACTTTACAAAAGCAGATATAGCATTGTGGCATCATAGGTTCGGGCACATGAGTGAGAAGGGGATGTAGATTCTTCACTCAAGAAATTTTTTGCTAGATTTGAAACATGTTGATTTAGAATTATGTGAGAATTGTTTTTATGGAAAACAGAAGAGAGTTAGATTCCTCAGATTTGGGAATAAAAGAAGAGTGAAAAAATAGAGCTTTTTCATACAGATGTATGTGGACCTTATCAAGTATCATCTCTCGATGGCTCTCACTATTATGTTACTTTTATTAATGATGCAACCAGAAAAAACTGGATTTATTGTATTTGAAATAAATTTGATGTTTGATACTTTTAAGAAATGGAAAGATTTGGCTGAGAATGACACAGAAAAAAGGTTGAAGTGTCTCAGATTAGACAATGGAGGAGAATATTGCAGCAAAGAGTTTGATAAATACTATTCAGAGCATGGAATTTGCAGAGAGAAGATAGTTCTAGGAATACCACAAGAAAATGGTGTGTTAGAAAGGATGAACAGGACAATCATGGAGCATGCAAGGTGCATGAGATTTCATGCAGGATTGCTTTTACAATTTTGGGAAGATGTTGTAGATACTGTTGTTTATCTAATAAACAGAGAGCCTTAAAGTTCCTTGGATGTTGGTATTCTAGAGGAGGCATGGACAAGAAAAAAGGTAAATTTCTCATTTTTAAAGACTTTTAGTTGTGAAGCCTTTGTCCACATTAATAAAGAAAATAGAAAAAAGCTTGAGGAAAAATCAAATAAATGTACCTTTATTGGATATGGTGTTAATGATTTTTTTTATTGCTTTTATGATTATGAAAAACACAAAATAATTAGGAGCAGAGATGTCATATTCAATGAAAAGGTTTTGTATAAGGATCAGATGCAGGAAAAGAAACAAGAAAAAGAAAACAGAGAATACAGAGTGCTTAATGAGATCACAGAAAAAGTAAAGGTGCCTAAAAATCATAATGATCAACAACCAAAACAACAACAGTGACCACAACAGCAACAGGCACCTCAAACACCTGAAAGTGGTGTTAGAAGATCTACCAGGATAAGTAGACACCATAAATGATACTCTCCTTCATTATATTATGTATTGTTAATTGATTCTAGCGAACCCGAACGTTATGAAGAAGCAGTGCAGGTAGAAACCAAGAAGAAGTGGGAGCTAGCCATGAAAGAAGAAATTGACTCCTTGCTACATAACCAAACTTGGGACTTATTAAGGTTTCCTGTAGGTAAAACAACATTTCATAATAAATGGGTTTATAGGTTGAAGGAAGAAGATGAAGGTAGAAAAAGGTATAAAGCTAGACTTGTGGTGAAGGGATTTGCATAGAAAAAAGGTATTGAATTTGATGAGATATTTTCTCCTATTGTTAAAATGACTTCAATTATAACTATTTTAATTATAGTAGCAGCAGAAGGTTTGCATCTTGAGCAGTAAGATGTAAATATGGCCTTTCTCCATGGGGATTTGGAGGAAGAGGTGTATATGCAACAACCACAAGGATATGAGGTCAAAGTGAAGGAGAAAATAATATGCAGGTTGAAGAAGAGATTGTATGGCTTAAAATAGGCCCCAAGGTAGTGGTATCTAAAATTTGACAGGTTTATGTCTGAACAAGGTTATACTAGATGTCACTTTAATCATTGTGTTTATCTCAAAAGGAAAAATGATGGCAACTATATTATATTGTTATTTTATGTAGATGACATGCTTGTTGCAGGTTCGAACATGTAGGAACTAAATGTGCTCAAAGGAAAATTGGCAAATTCTTTTACAATGAAGGATTTGGGTGCTGCAAAACAATTCATTGGTATGAGAATAACTAGAGACAGGAAAAATAGCAAATTAACATTGTTTAAGAGTGAGTACATAGAAAAGGTGTTGAAAACATTTAATATGCATAATGCGAAACCAGTTACTACACCTTTGGCTAGCCATTTCAAACTAAGTAAGGAGATGTGTCCCAAGACTTAGAAAGAGATGGCTTATATGTCTAAAGTTCCATATGCATCAGCAGTTGGAAGATTAATGTATGCAATGGTCTGCACAAGTCTTGATATTGCACATGCAATGGGATTTGTAAGAAGGTACATGAACAATCTAGGAAAAGAACATTGGATGGCAGTGAAGTGGATTCTCAGGTATTTGAGAGGTACCACAAATCAAGCATTATGCTTTGGTGGTTCAAACATTGCTCTACAAGGATATGTTGATGCAGATATGGTAGGCGATAGAGATAATAGGAGGAGCACCACTGGGTATGTGTTTACTATAGGTGGAACATCAGTCAGTTGGGTTTCAAAATTGCAAAGTGTTGTTTCACTCTCAACAATGGAAATAGAGTATGTTGCTGCTATAGAGGCTAGTAAAGAAATGATTTCATTACAAAGGTTTTTGTGTGATTTGGGTAAGAAGCGGGAGTTGGGAAAGTTATACAATGCTCTACATTTCATTCCAAGATTAAACATATACATCTCAAGTACCATTTCATAGGGTCTATGTTGGAAGATGGACAGTTGAAGCTAGAAAAGATACACACTAGCCATAATCATGCAAATATGTTAAAAAAAGTTGCAACCAGGGAGAAACTGAGATTTTGCTCAGTTTCAATTGGTCTTCAAGTATGATGATGAATATGAGAAATATCCAGGTCTAAAGTGGATTCATTGTCCAACAAATGAAGAAGCGGTGTAGTTGTTATAATCAGTCTCCAAGTGGAAGATTATTCGGTGTGGAGCCTGATTATCTTCTTTATTCATAGGTATTGTCTCATTAGACCCCAATTCGTAGTAGGGTGGCAACGTCACCCATCGTTTAATCATCGTCAGGGGGTCCCAGGGGGGGTGACGATGATTTTATGAGCCCCCCATGGTGGGGGTTCAGGGGCAGCACCCCCGAAGCTAAAATAGATGTAAAATTGCCTTGTAAAATATTGTAATTTCGTAGTCAATCTGAGTCGTTCATTAGGTGGATGATCTGACAGTAAAAGTTGTGTTTAATTTAGGGTTTTTAGCCCTAGAAGCAAAACCCCTCACTATATATGATGGGATTGTATTGCGGCTGGAGAAATGTATATTTTGTATCAGAAGGAGAGAGGAGATTGTGTGAGAGCGAATAGGAACTTACAGCGGATCTATTGTAGGTTCTATCTCTTCATTTTTCTGGATAATATAAAAGGAAGGACTAGTTGTTTCTCCATGGACAAAGCCCAAATTGGACGAACCGCGTATATTTGTGTCTCTCTTGTTTTACGTTATTTTTGTGTTTGTGTTTCTGTAATATTTTATGTTCCATTACTCTATAATATATAATTTTCTAACACTTCCTTCATATGAAAGATTTCCACTATCTATCATTCATTCCAAACTACTACATTCAAATTGGAACTACACAATTGTACAGAGATGATTATAGAATGATAACTTCATTTCATTAACATAATTTGTACATACATCTACTCAAAACCTCTCCTTCCTCTCTATGACCTAATTTCACATTCATTTGGCCATTATCTCTTTTCCTCACACTTACTCTATTTTTTATTGTTTGTAGGCTTACAATAGATAGAATTTAGAAACATCACATGTTTTTCTAGATCCTAAAATCACACCATAAATCACTCCATAAATCAAAATTTTATAAATCCTAAAATCACATCATAAATCAGATTTTTCCAAATCCTAAAGTTACACAATCTATCCCTAAATATTTGATGCTTTACATGGAAGATTTTCTTTTAGCATATTAACAAAATCTTACCTATCCAGACAACTTCTAGACTCGTGAATCATTCACCTAGATTTCCTAGAATAAATCAACTCAATATAATATTTACATAGAAGAATATAGATTCTTCTCGAAATGTAGAGACCCCCTTTTAGAACTTTGTCCTCCAAATGCTTAACGATTTATAAGCCCTAATGCTCCTGCACCAAACTTACATAGTAGAAATATTTATGACCTCCTTGTCATAATCCTTTAGCGTAAAAATCCTCCGGGATCAAAAAATTTGTGCCATAGCTAATCATCCATTTATTTGCATTGTTGTTCTTCTCCTACTATAGTTGTCCTCAATTCTCTAGGCCTCCAAATTCTATGCTAGAGTTATCCACTTGACTTGTTGATGCACTCTTATACATTCACTTTATTTATACTATTGAATGCCCTTTTCACATCAGTATTCATTCTCTTGGTCATCCTCCTCACCAACATCCATAACCTATCAATTTCATTATCTAGCTCTATTATTAGCTTAAACTTATTGTCCATTTTTGCTTGTTGCATATCCTCCTATGATATAAGAGTTACAATAATCTTACTAAATTCTAATTTAAATATCTCCTTTATGATTTGTTGATCATGTTTTGCATCTTCCTTCTTCCTATTGTCTTTCAAGACAATTTCTTCCTTTGGTACCAGTCTATCCTCATGTCAATATATGTTATTTCCTTGTTGAAATGTGTTGTTCCTACTATCCATCAATTGTTGCATCTTATCCTCCTCTATGTCATTATTGTATGACATTATGATTTATTTCTCAAAATCAGTTGAGTTTGAAAACTTTTTGTTGTTTTCATCACATATATCTCTTGCTAACTAGTTCTCCAAATACCCCATTTCCTCTTCAAAATTTTCAAGCATTAAATCTAAATGTTCTACTTGAGGTTATATCTCATCTCTAAGAAATAGCTTGGCTTCTATTTCTTGAACTACAATCTCAAGTCCCTCTTTACTTTATATGCCTACATCCTCATAATTAATTTTTAAATTAAAATTTACCTTGGCTTCCTCAAATTTGTAAACACGTCCTCATGACTAGGCATTCATGAACATTGTTGGCATTATCATGTGCATGGTTCCAGCTAGCTGATGTTGGAATTGATCTCAACCCTATGTAGCCTAGTTAATGTTTGGATGCCTTCCTTGTAGCATGGTTGCAGCTAGTTGATTTGGCATTGAGATGGTTATGTTGGCATTGATGTCAACATTCTGATGATGTAGGATGATGGTAGTTATTGGTTATTGTTCATGTGTTAGTGTTAGTGACATGTTGAGGACTATGGAATATTAGATCATAATGTTTATGTTCCTAATCAACACTTGTTGCAGCAATGTGTTGACCTTATGATGATGTTGGAGATGTGCTTCAGTGTGTTATAAAGATGTTGCAACTTGTGCAAGTTTCAAACGAGAGATAAGGACTTGTTAATAGTTGTGTCAACCCTATTTGTTGGTTTCTAGGTCCATTTGGAAATGGCACTTGGAAGATATGTTTCGCCTATTTTCATAGGCGTCACAAGGTTTGGAAGAGGTTTGGAGGTGAGTTCATATGCTAGAGGAGGTGATCCAACAAGTGGCAGAGGTAATGATCAAAGAATTTATTTCTTCCTTCCGCTCTGCCCCAACTGCACCCATGCAGACTTGTGCATGCAGTTGAAGGACTCCAACCACATGGAGAGAAGCCTGTGCATGTGGTTGCAGTCGAGATCATGTAGTTTTATGTGTGTGGTTGAGCTTCTTCACGAAAAAATCTTTGCATTTCTCGAGCACATCTGGATTACTTCGACTTGCATATTTGTATAAGCCTCTTAATTAATGGAATAAGGTCGAAATTAGTCAAATAAGTCTTCTAGTGGGTGTGAACATATTTAGTGCACATGTAGTGATGATTATGGTTGGATTTCGTCCACTTTGTGCACTCTTGATCCCAGATCAAAAGTGGAATTCACCCCTAATGTTTTACATTCATCATTTTGGAGTTGGGTGAGGTTGTTGAAGTTGGCATGTGAGTGAGAAGGTTGCAGAGAAGTAGAGGAATGCTTCATCCCTAGTGTGAGTAATGATAGCTTGTGCATGAATGTTAATAGTAGCAGTATGAGCACATCTATTTGCTGAACCATGCTATTTATGCAAAGTTTCATATTTCAAAGAGTTGTAGCAGAGTTGTTGGTAGAGATGGAGAGCTTGATATAGCTCCAATATTATGACTCTCCTGTTTGCTTTACAGGTGTTATTGATGCATATCGAACATAGCCATAGTGTTTTATGTTGTTGATTGTATTATGCAACAGTTATATTTTGGAGTGAGGGTTTGATGTTATGGCTGAGTGTGAGATTTATTTTAGTTTTTGGTGATTATATTATTTAGTTTTCATTGGATAGATTGTGGCCACTATTTCCTTGAGTAGAGAGCATGTTGTTGTGGTATTTTTATATGATTTACAGATAGTCTTGTTGTTGATATTTGATTGCAGAGTTGAATTTCAGTTGAGCATAGAGTCTTGGGATCTAGTATGAAAATAGATAAAACAAGGTCCGCATAGCGTAGAGGAGTAGTTACTTCATCGGTGTGGAGTAGTGATTGTGAAGTTTCAATGAAAGGAACAACTTCTCCATCCAATCAGAGTTGGATAATCCAATCAAATTTGGGCAAGGATCGTTGATCGTGGTGGATTTCATTGGATGGGTAGTTCGTAGATCCATGTGAGAACATAGTCTTTCGATTTGATCAATAGAATCGAGTCTCCTAGCTTATGGGAGTTAGTCATCTATGTAAAAGGCATCATTTTATTAATAGAAGATTCAGGGCAACGCAACAACAACAAGGGTGGTTTTTTTCCCGATGAAGGGTTTTCTACCAGATATATTATGTCTCATGTATGATGATGTGATTGGTCCTTGATGTGTTAATTATTATTTCTCTCGTGACTATTTCATTTTATTTGCTTAATGGTTTATGTGATATGTTGTTGGTTATGTGCATGATTCAATAGAAAATTTTAAAGTGGTCAAAAATGTTAAGAAGTCACACAATTGATTCACACCCCCCCCCCCCCCGCCCCCGTCTCAGTAGTGCTCAAAGGTTTCCACCAATTGGTATCAGAGCAGGGCTCTTGGTTGCAACTTGATCACTGGAAAGTAGATATGGATTTTGTTGGCAAAAATTTTGATTTTTTTTTAGAATGAGTTCTCAAGGGTTGGTTGTCCTTACTGCTGCAAATTTCAAGGTATGGAGAAAAAAGTTAAATCTCAGTTTTTGTCTTGTTGATCTAAATTTTAGAGACTGGTATGTGAAGTATGTGGCAAGGATCCATTTGCAGCTGAATTTTTGCAGCAGGATGCGCAAGCTAGATGCATAGTCTACAAAAATCTTCGTGATGATGATTTGAAGCTAGTAGGTTTGAAATATGCCAAAGAAATGTGGGACAAGCTAGAATCCATATCTAGAGATGGTACCAGCTGTTAGTGTCAGTCTTTCCAGCCTTCCTCCAGTGATCAAATATGCTCTTACAAAGTGGTCTCAGAGTGTCAAGGTCAAATTTTGTCATTTCAATGAGTCTTCAAGCAAAATTTGGTCACTAGGCATTAGGTTTAGGGTTTGCTTTAACTCCTTCTAAAGTTGCCCAAATGCCAATCTCGGTCACCATTCAGCTGAGTCTATCATCATTCATAGGGTTTTGATTATCATGTCAGTGTCTAATGAGTCATTTTACATATTGTTCATGCTTCAGTGGTGCCTTGGCAAGTTCATTTCCCTCTCCTAGGGTTTTGAAGCCAATTTCTCTTGGACGGTCAAATCATCGGCAAAACTTGTTTCCAGATGTTCATACACCTTCCCCTATCCTTAAAGTACCTTATCAAACACTTCCCACCCCTTAGATCCGCCAAAATCCTCATTTTTGCACAAACCCTAGTTTTCTAGCTACAACTTGGCAATTTTCTAGGTTGGGCCTGTGTTTTGCCCTTTTGGACCCCTTCCCCTCACTCAATCTCTTAGATTCCACTTTCCCCTGCTTCCTAACATCCCTCCCCACTCCCAAAAATTTCCCCAAGAATTTAGAAGCCCCCTATCCCCTTCATTTCGCTTCATTTCGACCAAATTCATTGTTTCACACATCGGGGCAAGTTTCACTCAAATGATGTTTCAGAGCAGTCAGAGATGAATTTTGGGAAACTGAGAGAGGTTTTTGTCCATAACATGCCAA